>JAVCKT010018083.1:602-15045 GCA_032273925.1 Rhynchotus rufescens | reverse complement strand
AGTTACAACGACTGCTGGAAGCTTTCTAAAGTGCTTTTGCTTATTTTGGCCTTTATTGGCTGGCAGTGGCTGTTCACAAGACATATATATGAAACTAAGAAACACGTAGCAATAGTACCAAATTTCCATTTTGAAAATCGTGTAGGAATTCTGTGGGCCATAACAAATTTAATCTTTCCAAGACATTTTGTTTTGTTAAAGACTGCTGAATGGCAGCAGAAAGACAGTCAGGTTGGCTCTTAAAAATTTCAGCTCAACAAAACTTTTTGTACATGAAAATCCTTCTTAACTAAATGACAGTAATGAGGCTTTTTATTCTTCGATTGTATCCTACTAAAGGGATGAGCTATGAATATTCTGGCACAATATGCTAGACAACATATTGTTTACGGAGGGGGGATTTGGATACCTTAATTTGTAAAATATTGCTCTTCTATCCCTGGTAGAGCTTGTGAAAATAGATTCAGCAACTGATTTTAGCTAAGTATATAAGGGAATAATAGGTTTAGGTGAAAATAATTATAGGTGAAAAATTTTTCAGCACATACAGCGAAAATACTTGGAAAAATATTTTTAAAATGTTTCTTGTAAATATGGTTGACTGCTTATTATGAAATGTGTATATTGAAAAACAAGAATGAGAAGAATTGCAGCAGGTTCTCACATTCTGAATAACTGGTCATGAAGATGTCATTCAAAACCAGTAAATATAAAGAAATAAAGATAAAACAGAAAGTAATGCCATTTTGGTCATCCTATTTAAAAAAAAAAGTTATTTGAGAGATATAAAAAGAAAATTTGACCAGATTGACTAGGTGAGTAGCATGACTTTCATATGAGCAGAAACTAAAAAGACTAAGGCTGAGCTTGAAGAAGACATCACTGAAGGAGAGGGCCTTACAGAGGTCTTAAGAGTCCCCTATAAAAAAATGACATCTTGAAATGAAAAACAAAGGTCATATGAAAAATAACTGGCAAATGTAAGTACAAGAAAAATATAGTGCAAGAGCTAGGAAACATAAACTACCATGCAGGAAGTGTAAAAAAGAGGGATTTCTGGGTTGATCATTACTGCAGTTTTTAAGTTCTCCTGTAATTGTTGACATAAATTACACTTCCCATTGCTACAGTGTTTCCACTAAATGAAAATGGCCCAATTCAAATTTACTAATGAAAATCATCAACAATTTTAAAAATAATATGTAATATTGACACTTCACTACTACTATTTTGATCTGAAAATTATACAGCTTGAAGACAGGACACATGCTGAAAATTATCCTGGATGACTTTGGCAGCAAAGTAGTATTGAGAGAATACAAATAAATACATTGTGTACTTTTTCCTCTCCTTCTGGGGAAGACAACAGCGCTTTTTCTTCTTGCTCTGGGGTTGGCTCAGCATCTCCGGATATGAGTTTTCCAAATACCTGGAAGGATGAGAGGGACAATTAGCTCAGAGAAACTCAGAGAGACCTGACATTTTACATCATGACATAAAGCACCAGTAGTCAAAAAAAAAAAAAAGTAATTTTCACATTCGTAAAACTTTTACTGTATAACACAGTGACGAAATCTCACCTGGGATGTTATCAGTCGGAACACTCGCAGCGTCTCTGATTCACAGTTTCTTTGCTGAGTTACACTTGCTGAAATCTGCCCTGCTATTTTAATGCTTTCACCGTCTTTCCATCCTAGAATTTTCACCTGCCGAACTCTCAACGTGTTCTCTGGACCCTTCAGTTCAATTTTGATGATGTGATTATCACCGCCAGGAAGTTCACTTGTCACCCAGCCAATGTGTCTTGAATCCAAGTCTACCTATTAAGCAGGAATATAAAGATGGGAACTGACAACACAATATCAAACAAATAATTCACCTACATCCAAAGCAAACCCATTATATACCTGCAGACCAATACACCACTTGCTATGAAATTCTCATTTTAAACTTTTTTTTTTCTTTTTTAATTATGTGGAGTGGAAGGAATATGATACATGGATGAGAGAATAGCATGTGAGTGTGACTGAAGATAAACACCCTATGGAAAAGTGTAGGACGTCTGTGTAAGCAAGGAGGCAGCAAAGCTCAGCGAAGATTTCCATGTCTCCTGGGAATAAACAACCCATGGAAACGCCTGGCCTTTGTGTCTGGGAAGACAGGAGCAGGCCAGGGACTGAACGGGCACTCCAGCTGTGTGGATGACCAGAAGCCGAGTCCCTGGGCTCTGCCTTGGCCTTGGTTTATTTAACTGCACAGACAGACCCAACAAGTAAGTCTACTCACAAAAAAGGAAAAAAAAAGCTACCCACACTACAGCTACTCTTACTCTCCAAGAGACTGCATGTATTTGTGTATATATATGCCCACAAATACATATATACATGCATTTTAGGTCTACGTATTTATTCATACACACTTCACTATCTACACACACATTTTCACTACTTTTTTTCTATTATTAATGCCTTATAATTGGAGCTGCATTTATGTCCTCCGAGGACACAGAAGGGAAAGAAAAAAGAAACGCCTCTCCATAATTTTCACTATTCAAAATTTCTGCATTTTCAGATGCTGTAACAATAAAATAGAAAAGCTTTAAGACACCTAAAGACAATGTTTTCCCTCGATGAATTTTACCACTAGCTGCCAAGAAGGCAAATGATAAAGTTCTGAGCCCCAAATGACAATGATCATTTGAAAGCCTATTATATTTGACAGGACATATTGATTTCAAAGTACGAAACATTGTTCCCATTAAAAAAAAAAAAAGCAAATAGGCATCTATCATTTGATTTAGGAGCAGAACATCAAGGCTGAATTCCATTAGGAATATGAGTCTCTGGACAAAAGACTTTAGCTACTTGAAGCTGGAAACTAGAAATTTGAAGGAAAAGCGTGTATCATACTACACATTAGAAAATATATCTGGAAACTTCAAGCTAAAAAATTGAAGGCCATTTTTTATTTTCTTCCCCATGTAGGGTTGAACTTCTGCCAACTCTTCAGCCATATTTCTCTGAAGGAAACTATACAGCTAGATAAAAATGAAATGAAATAAAAAACTTCAACACCAATGAGCTGAGAATCTGAATATAATACTGCTCTGTGTAATTGTTTTGGACATATTATTTGGAGGAATAACAGTAACAGAAACCGGACAGTCTACTGGGCTTCTAAAACACAACTCAGATAAATCTCTTTAGAAAGTTATCTATTCAAAGCCTTATCCTTTCAGCTCTGGTAATTAAAATGATATTTGGTAGGTACAATAATTCAATACTGTCACTAATAACAGTGTTTTCCATGGACATTCTGATGCAAAGCATTTATTACAATAAATAGAAATTATTTGCCCAGAAAAACTGTGATACATGCAGCCAAAACAGTTGCAGTTTTTCTCTCTGATCGAATGGCTTACCTGCTTTATTCTGCACAGATCTTCTACTGCCTTGCCAGTCAGGAAAGTCATTGAAGTCACTTTGTTCTGCAGCAGACAAACCAAACAAGAATTACTTTAACTGTACAAGTGAGGGCCATTTTGGTGATTTCCTCCATATTAACAGAATGCATATGTAGAGCGGGACAATGTGTATTATTAAGAAAATAAATTTAAGAAGTGATTAACAAAAAAGGACAAGAATAGTTCCAAAGTGTAACTGTCCAAAAAATAAAAATACATATATTCTTCTCTTTGCTTGAAAGGCTGTAGTTGAAATTAGGGTATATTTGCAACATTACTGTATAGATCTATCAATGAACATAATGTAAAAAGAGAATTTTTTTTTTTTGTGGTAAGATGATACAATTTTAGGATGTCCCACTATGATCTGCTGGCATATTTATGATAGCTTGAGATACTCAAATTAAATTAAAGCATGTTATATTAGAGTATGTTATAACTTCCCCTATGTTTAGCAACTCTATGCTTTACAGAGGATCACTACAGTGCATAAAACAAGTTGAAAGAAAAAAAAAGGTTGAGGTTGGACTAATTAGACATTTGCACTTAGTGATAGTTAGAAGCCTGGAAAGCAGTTTGTTGTAAAAATCTCTTAAGTTGAATTCTTCTACAGTAAACATAAAGAAGAAAGGTAAACGATGAAATAATTTGAACTCTTAAAACACTCACAAAATGCAGCATGCCACTGGGAATTCAGTTCCCCAGTATCAGGTTCTTGTAAACTATTAATTTTGTTGAACCAGTCTATTCATAGTAGACACAGTTTTCCAAACCACAGGAATTATAAACTTTATTTTTTTAAGTGTGAGCTTCTGAATTAGAATTCCGAATGCATCCATGCAAAGGAAACAGTAGTTCTTGATCGATGAATACATACAGCTTTGATAAGAGGCATTTCGCTTTGCACTTACCCCGAGATCCCTGGAATTGTCTACGTGAACACACACGTAACGAGCATTGATTCCTTTCACACAGTTTATGGTGATGTTTTTCGTTTTGTTTTTGTCTTCATCTCCTGACTCCCAGAAGGTTTCTGTAGAGCCATCTGTTAGGCTCCCGATCATGGCAGGTCGGCTTGATGTTTTAATGTCAACAATGCTCGTTAGGTCCTTGAGGCACACCACGATACACAGCTCCTGTGAAAACAAATGAGAAACTTTAAAATATCTCAAACTAAGCCCAAATACATACATTGTCTATACTTCTTAGAACTAGGCAGATAGTTGTTGTGACAAATATGCTTTCTAAATTAATGAAGAAATTTGTCATTTATAGATTGGATTTATTCACCTCTTGAACCAAAGGATACACTAGTAACTAAATATAGTAGTAAATAGCTAAAATAATTCATAAATGGAACACTTTAAAGACATTCATTAGGAGTATTTGTTTTCATAATAAATCAAGAAAAAACACACGACCAACTACAAACTGGACACACAGCATTCAAGACAGCTGCCTAAACAATGCACCAACGTAACACAAACACTGCTGTAAAATGGAGATTCAGGTCGAGGGACAATATTTGAAACTTTAGAAATAAGAAATACAAGGAAATACAACACTGTAAGTAAAAACACTTTAAAACTATTTGATTACAGGGACTGCAAGTTGTTCACAATTAATAGCTATGTTTGCAATACAGGTATAATACTTGCCTGATTCATGACTTCAAAACCAGACTGTATACTGATACTAAAGCTCTCTTCACTATCCCCATCATCAGATTTAGATAAAATATTGTTCCATACTTTACTCAATCACCTTAAGAAATGCCAACTTGAATTCTCTTCATTTTCTAGATGAGCTCAAATTCTACCATTTCTCTTGCAATTTTCTCCCTTTCTGTTGTCTTTGTATTCACTGAAAGAAAAGGAGAGTGAGAGTTGAATCTTAGTCCTTCCAGTCAAGTGGATATCCTCTCATTACACTTCTGTGAAGTTACAGAAAATGCCTGGTGCTGCAGTCTCCTGGAGAGAACTTTCAGGTCCTCTCCCTCTTACTTGTATGTTAACCCTCCAGGCTAATGTTTCCCATTTGACTTAGGTCCTCATTCTATCCTTAAGAAAATGTGTTAGTCCCAATCACATTAAGCATTTTGTGATTCTTAGTTGTTTGATTGTTTGCTTTTATTTCTATTGCTTTATAGATTGCCACATCTCAGCAGCTGTACACAGAATGGTGCTGTTGTTGCCTGTGTTTTTATTTCTGACTTGTAGTTCACAAATCATTCTTATTAGAATGTGGAGTTAATGCTAGAAAGGAGGTATTATTTTGTATCTGCTTTTTAAATGATACTAGGGAAGATAGCCTGTATATTTCTGTGAAGTAAGAATGATGAGAACAGAACCACCTCAAGACTTTCCAGAATCATAAATGAATTTAAACTTCGTTGCCTAGAAAATTTTGCCTAGCAAAATTTTGCAAATTATTGCAAGAAATATAAATGTTCCTTTCTGTTCTGTGGAGCAATAGCTGCCATTTCATAGATGCTTTACTGGGAGCATCAGCAAGTTTGTCCTTCTATCCTAAGCACTGCTGAAGTCGTCACAAAATCCACAGGCACTTCTTTTTGAGACTCTTGCCACTGTGTTCTGGTGTTTTAGGCTTTGCCTGTGGTTAAAGAGGCCCTGCCTAAGAAGAGCAGCTAACAAGTAAATGACATGAACTCTGCAGACTTCCCTGTATCCTGCAGAGGAGTAGGTTGGTAGTGCCCATGGATGGAGGATGGAGGACCAAGGGTACTTGACAGAGGTATTTGTCATTCTTTGGAATATCTGTGCAGTACTTGCTATGTTGGTATCTCTACCAAAATGATTGTTCCTGTTTTCACTAGCAGGGAATTAAAAACTTTGTGCAATATAACCTTGAAGGAGATGAGAGAGAAAGCAAAGCAGGATTTTACTTGCAACTGAATAATTAGCAGGAGTTGCCTGCTTATCCTCATGGCTTTTCACAGCTAGATGGAGGTCCTAAACTTCAGCTGCATTATACTGCTCATCCTTATGTCTGTGATTAACTTGCAGTGAGGTTTAAGAAGTTGCAAATTCTGAAATGAACCCCTCTGATGAACTGCCATCTCTTCCTTCCACCTACTCCCCCATTTTCATACTTCCTGCCTAAAATGTTTCCCTCAAGCATTTGAAAATCAGATCTTTCTCTTTCCTATGTTTCAGTCATGTGCCATAGTCTTGTGATGCTCTAAAATAGTAAGGATAGCTTTAGCAGTGCTCCAGGATGTATGACGGAAATCAAGATGAATGGCAACCTTAAGCTGTGCAGCTGTGGCTTGTGAGCTTTGACTGATAGCAAGGGCCAGAAAGAAACATTTTAAAACAGCTATTGCTATCATAAGCATTAGTCCTGTACTAATGCTCTCTTTCTTCAACTCTTCCTGATGCCAGTTTAGTGGAACAGAAGACAAGCATAAATGCCACATTCACAACAAAGTGTATTGACTTCCTTGGGGACATTTGTCATGGATTGAGTTCACCCTGAGCCCCTACAGCTCTTCATTTGCATGTCTCTGTTTGTATGTCTCTGCACTGAAATTGCAATATTGTGGAAAAACCTTGAGTAATGTGAACACTGTACGCGCAGCCTTTGTGCAATAAATACCAGATATCATTCAGAAATATGAATTAAATACAGTCATTAGTCTATAAGTAAGATAACACATAACTAATCCAGTCAAGTTGCCCTTCACTCATTCACAGCAGGTAGGGCATAAAACTTGCAGTAGGATCCTGGGAACCTGGGTTTTGTGTGTGTGTGTGTGTGGTATGGCTGCCTACCTGCCTAATGCTGTATCAGGAGTGATTCTCTGGTTCACTCTGCTTGCCTTTTTAAAAAGAGACAAGGAACAGATATTGAAGGTGCGGAGTTGCCTGAGCAGCCTGACTCGTGCACTTGTCTGCCAGAGGTCAAGACAGAGAACAGACTGTCTGCTGCAAGGTGTTCAGAGTACCAGCTCTCCCACATCACAGCAGCAGCAGGAGAAAGGTCCATCCTATTTCAGTGCTTTCCTACCTCTTTCTTTCTTTTTTTTTTTAATTTCCCTTTTCTCCATAGTAGCTGTTTTTAGTGCTGCTTCTCCTCTGAAGCAGCAGCCAGGTTAGCCTGATCCAGTCCCACCTTCCCTTGTGCCCTGTGGCAAATCCTAGCACACTTGCCTTACTTTTGCACACGTTTGAAGCTGCAGCTGCCAGAAAATGGAACTTGAGCCACTTTACAGTCATGGAGTGAATACATGCAGAAAGGCAGAAGCAGCAGCTGTCTGCAGAAGGGAAAAGATATCTCTCGAGCCACCTGAGAACTCGCTTGGGTGCTCTGACTGCTGTTAGGTAGTCTGGTTTGCTTTATTACTAAATTTCGAGTCAGCATCCTTCTGCATCCAGCTCCGTTGAGTTATTTCCCAGAAATGTGGCCTTCAGACAGTGCACCTCTTGCTGAGAATAAGGGGCTCTTTTCCAAATCAGAATTCTGAAAAGTGAGGAAATCTCTCTGTTATTAATAGCAAGATCCTACATCTTGATATAAAGCAGGCTTTCATATTGAGTTCTGTCTTTCAGAATGCTGTGAAAATTGTCAGGAAAAAAAAAAAAAAAAAAAAAAAAAAAAAAGCTTTTCAAGATCTCCTAATGGCTGTCTTGAATTTTAAATCATTCTAATTCAGTCGTCTTCTGTCACAGCTAGGTGTCCAAGCCTAACTTAAAAATTTCATAAGTGTCTTGAATATTTCTGCATCCTGCAGCCTTGGAAGCTGCAGATGCTCCTCTCTCTGCTGGCTTCTCACAACGGTGGAGTGAAAATGTGTGGGCCAGGCCACTGGGAAGACAGAATTACAACTGCATATTTGTTCATGTGTTGACTAAACATTTCAGCAAAGCCTGCAATGAGTCATCATATTAAAGGCTGGCATATGTATCTCCTCTGGACTTCTTTTTTAAAAAGAAGATGAAGAGTCAGACCCGATTGATCCAAGCATTTTAAAAATTATCTAGCGAGGCTTTGGGAGGCATACCCACCCTGATGGGTAGGCAGAAGGAATACTGCAGTCACTGCAGAGCAGCGAGACAGACGGTCTCTCCTGGGGCTGCTGAGGCAGCACAGGCGCTATGGAAAGCGGCTGTGCGGCATCAGGCTCTGGAGCGTGAGCTGGGCTGTGCATAGAGATGGTGTCAGCCTGATCAGGGTGACTGCTTCAACTTCCCCGGTGGCTTGGGCTCGAGAAACATGCCTAAAAGGATTCAGATGCATCCAATCTCTGTCCTTGTGCATGCCTTAATCTATCTGAATCTGCCCCATAATCCTTTTTTTCAGGTTAAAAAGAAATATTTGTAAGTACATGTATACACTGGCATTTATCCAAGCTTATTTTAGGTGGATACTTGGCCACAAGCATTATCAAAAATGGATTGGCTAGGTTCATCTGCCTTATGCAGGAAGTATCTATGTTTAAATTAGGAAAAGATTTTGCTTTTGCTCCTTTGCTTTCCTGCATGTAAATTCTAAGAAGTATTTCATTTTAGGGAAACAAAAATTGTTTTAGTGTTCTGTATACCTGAGAGGAACAAAGGGATGTCTCTTCAGGAAAAGCTTACCTTTATGGCTTCTTTAAATATGTACCATTGAAAATGGAGCAGGTGAAAGACTATGATTTAAATGTTCAAGAACTGTTTTCAAGGCAAGTGAAAATGCATGTGGAAGAGTCTGCAGCAATGTAACCTGCACCCTGTGACCAGTTCAGAATAGAGGTCACAGTGCAGCCGTCTCTGTGCAAGCATGTCTCCACCTACCCTTGTGGGGCAGAAATGTCCAGGTTCAGTCTGCCAGCACCCCAAGGCGAATGCAAGCTGTTTGGCTGGGCTGAGGCCAAGTGGGGCTCTGCTTCAGCAGACAGAAAATCCTGCCCAGATGACAGTTTGAACTGTGCCAGTAATGCCTTCTTTTATAAAAAAAGATCACCGAGGCTATCCTTTACTTACTGTACAAATGGAAAGTGTTTATTTTTGTCAAATGACCTTGCTTGCAAGACAACTAAAAGGCCATTGCAGAGAAGGATCTGCTAGCCTAAACACAGGCCATTTAAGACAACCTGGGACATCTGTATGGGATTGGCAGATAGGAGATAGGACCTCTGCTAGCCCCGTGCCTGAGGCAGCAGCTGGAGGCCAGCTGGGATTTCCTAGGACAGCTAAAATGGTACATGATATCTGCATTTAAGCAGCTGAATCCTGTCCTGTGGTGTCTGAGACTAACTGTGCTTGAAATCTGGAAGGATTAGTTTAGCAGTCACCATACAGGCACATGTTCTTAGCTATCCTCACAGTCTGTGGAGGGCTCTGTAAAGGAATAGAGCTGTCTCTGTACGCTGGGGCTTATCTTCCACCAGGCCCTGCACAGGCGATTTGTATTTCTTTTCAAGCCAGACAGTAATTACTTATTTTTCCTAGCCTCGAGAACAGAGTGTCATTTCAATCTCTGCCAGAGAGTGCGAATGGTAAACTTCTCATATCTCTTCCTTTTCATGTCCAGGCATTCCTGATGATAGAAACACTACACATTCTTTTAAGATTTGCAGTACTTACAAATCCACAGATGAGAAGTTTTTTATGTTACTGGAAAGATTTCTCCCTTGGTATCTGAGGTGATATTGTTTTGTGTTGAATCATATGGCGAAGGAGGACCCAGAAGGATCACTGGGTTTAGGATGTTCTTAGGAATGAAGTTGTATGGAAGGTCAGTGGGAAAAGAAGTGCAGATCAGTTCATTGGTACTTAAGAGAAATTGCAGGATATCATCAGGAGGATAGTAGCAATATGAAGCTGGTGATTCTGCCTACTCTCACAAAAGTAAAGTAAACCAAAGGTGTACACAATCTTTGGCCCTTAGTAATGAAAAAAAGTCCCCAGTGATACTTTTTGATTAAGTGAGCAAACCCTAAAATCCACTGCTGCTTTCCTGACTCAAATGACCTTATACTTAAATAAGATAATAAGGTAAACATGAAAAATCAGGTATATGTTTATGTTCTCACATATATAGCTCATATGCTGATGATGATAACTCCAGCCACAAGGCTTTTACAAATTTCAATAGAACTGGAAGTTGAGTTTTTCATCTTGGCCAACACTTGACCAAAGCAAGGAACAAAAGCAGGTTCGTTTCACTCATTTTAGCACTACTGCTTATCTCAAAAATGTCTCCTGAACTTAAAATAGTGAAAGCTTGTGGAACTGATGCTGCCACTGAGACCGTAATGGTCTTTAAATGCACTTTCTGTCTGAAAGATGTGCTTGATTGTGTAAAGATACTGGCAGAGGAAGAGAATGCATGTGCCTGTATATATTTTAGGTTAGAGTCCAAAAAATACAACTTATTTTCTCTACTTAATTTTTTTTTCTGCAAAAATAAGAAGCAATGTTGGAACTGCACTGTGAACTACAAAAAGAAATGGCAGGCTGCTATTGATTCAACACACTTGCAATCTCATTAGTTATCAAAGGGAACTTGAGTACTGCCAACAAATAAGCAATATATTTTTTTTTTATTCTGTTGTTAAACTGTCCAAAGTCACTAAATACAGATTAGTCTGGAGTGCATTTGTTGTTCCAGCTAGATATGGTATAAAATACAAATCAGTTTTAGATACACAGATTTTTTCACTCTTCTCCCTTTAGGCTACTGAAAAATGCCCAGAATGAATGTCATTTCAAAACCTGGTATCGGAAACTACTGGCTGCTCTCCAATTCTGTGCTGGAGAAACCCTGAACAATGAGTTTGCTAAGGAGAGAAAACTTATCAGAGTTCTGGAAGACATTGCCGAAAAAGTAAAAGCTGCTAGTGACCCCAAAAGAAAGGTTTGTTTAAAAATACGCATTTTTAATAATTCGTTTTCTATCTCTATTTATTCAGGTAATTTTAATTTTTCCAAGGTAATACATCTTCCCTATAATGCCCTTTGCATAGGTAAAGCTAGGCTCTAACTACTGCTTTTAAATTTTAGTGCTATTCTGCAAACATGTAAAACATATGGTATGAAAGAGCCAAGTCTTAACTACTATAGCCCTTGAGGCCAACACGTTTTTTAACCCATTTGAATTCTTTCATCTGTGGTTTCTCACCCAGATCTCAAGATAGTCAGAAACAGTGGCTACAGAACTCGTTGACATTTTACTGAAGGAAATGTGAAGTGAATGCTTTCATGCAAAGACCCACTGCAAAATATCTGATGCCTTGGAGAGGTGCAGTAGTTCTTGAAAGCATTGAAGAAGGCTAAGAGTTTTGATTGACACACTGTATATCCTCTCTTCCCAACACAGACAGCTGAAGTTGACTGTATATAGTATCTCAAATTTAGCATTCAGTCACTAAAATACTGTATACCTGTCTGCAGAGATGCATTCCTGGAAGTAGAAGGATTTCAGCCTTCCTCCCCAATGGGAGTGGTTTTTACATAGCATGGAGAGATTTCAAATTCCAGTCCATTAAGTTTGCAAGACAACTGTTCTTGCTACTTACCTGATGTGTAAAACTGTTGCTTGCTGAGATCTCAGTTGGGCAGACCAGGAAGTCAAATAAAAATGAGACTCATCACTTCTGGCTGCTAGGAAGTTATCATAAATTGGTTTTGCCTAGTTAAGTATTCAAAGGTTTTCAGAAGATGTTTCAGAAAACTTTCAGTATTGCTACAGAGAGCAGCAAAACAAATATGGAATTAAACAGACACAAAAAAGATTAGCCAAGGGTAAGATCCATCCTAAGAAGTAGAAGTAATGCCACATTATGCCTCACTCATGCATAATTCAGTCTTTAGAGACCAATCTCAAGGCTGTATTTACTGTGATCATGAGAAGCTCCCAGACCTTGCTGTTAACAGATCTACAGTTGGGTGAGGGGGAAGCAGTGCTGAGGCAACAAACCACAAATTATAAAGTTGTTGAGAAAGGCAAAAAAGTCATGAGACACAGCAGAGCAGGTGCAATAATAATAAGCCCCTAATGAAGAGCATCAAATCTGAACCTACATGACAGCATGAGCTGGTGGAGCAACTAGGCAGCAAAAGCATTAATGTGAAGCAAAATCACAGTTCTTATTTGTTATATCTGTTCCTCAGCGTGACCTCATTAGCTGTTATAAGGTTACATGGATGCTACAATCTCCAGGTATTACATTGTTTGATTAAAATATGGGCAGATAGTGAACAGCTTAACAGCTACTGCTATGTTCTTTCCCATTGCCTTAATGATTAATGTGTTGCAGGAGGTGCTAAAGATGGAACTCAGCAAACTTCAGCAGTTCTTCCAGGAGGTAAAAGTTTGTCGACTTCCCCTGAATCCTGCTCTTGTTGTGCAAGGCATAGAGGCAGATGTAAGTCTACCTTATGCAGTGTGTTACATTATGTTTACTATAAAAAGGAAAAAGGAGTTAATGGCTGTGTGGACTGGGGTCTAATCCTGCAATTCTCATTTTTTGAGCATTTCTCTACAGATTGATGTTGTGTGAATCATCTGCTAAACTGATACTCAGCTTTCCTGCCTGAAGCTGGAGACTTTCATTGGTGAAGGGGACTGCTAGGGTGAGAGCAGCAGGCATGTCCTGCCTTAGCCTGCAGCCCCTAGCCCTACTCTGCCTTCGGCGTGGGCAAGGGTACTTGGCTCCTGGAGATGAGGTCTGGTTGCAAGTCCCTATTTTTCTCATCCAGGAGCCTCCTCTGTGAAGAGTGGATCAGCTAAAGATCTGGAGCTCACTCTTTTCCTTTTGAAGTGACAGGCACGTGACCAAGAATTGCCAGAATGTTAAATAGTCACAGTAAAAGTCGCATGTGTTTACAACCCTTATTAAAAATTGACTAAAGGAAATATCAGTGCTATTTAATGTTACTTGACTACAGTACCATGGCTCAGTTATTCATTGTTTAGAAATGTTTTCATAAACAATATGATGCCAGGGATAAGCTGCTTCAGTTCTGCACAAAAAAAAAAAAAGATATCCAGCAGAAAGGGAAAAAAAAAAAAAAAAAAAAAAAAGGCTGGAGACCTATGCATATTATCAGGTTTAGCTATTTAATTACAGCAATTTGCACTGTAATTTTGCTCACTGGCTCATTATCCTTAGTGGACCTGATTCTAAGAGGTACTGATCCCCTCAGCATTCTTTGACCTGTGATTCTCCAAATAATTACTATTCAGCCTAGATGTGTCTGAGAACAGAGGTCTTTCAGCACCCCGCAGGTTTGGACCAATTGTGGATGACATAAGTCATAAGAAATTGAAGCCTGCTGCTTCTCACTGCTTTCAGGCTTTTTGGAAATAATTACTAATGGGAAGGTATCTCACTGTATACAGTCATGCTATTTATGCAGCACCAGCTTAACTGCACTGATACAAAATTTTTTAGTATAAGTAACTGAAGAGAGATTTTTTCTTTCATTTTTCTTATATGATTATACGTTATTATCATGCTATAAATATATGCAGCTTCTTGACTGAACTGTATGTCAGTATAATCATGCAAATTACCGTTTTTGAAGTGCTTATAATAACCTAAATTTAATTTATTTCAGTAGCACTATGGATGCTGCTAGTAGTAAGGACTGATCCCAGCCCTATCACTAATACGATGTCTTGTAGTACCCTTTCAAACACTTATTCAAGCATTCACATGGTGAAATTCCACAGGGGTCAGCATTTCATCATCAGTAATAGCCATTGCATATTACAGAAGTATGGTGTGACTGAGACAATATTTGAATGCTTGTACCATACTTTGAGATATTTAAATGAAAAGCAAGAGATAGATGTTGCTTTTTTGCTGTCTAGTTGCTTTTTGTTTAAATTATCTCCCATTGCAGTCAACCTAGTAATGATAGCAGTAGCTTCTGTGGGGCCCTCATTATTTTGGGAAACTTGACTATTCATTTACCATTGTTTTTGTTTCCTTTTTTTTCCCCACTTTTATAATGATAATGATAATAC
>JAVCKT010018081.1:0-14854 GCA_032273925.1 Rhynchotus rufescens | reverse complement strand
TAAACAGGCCCAGCTCACTCAGTCTGTCCTCATATGAGAGATGTTCCATTCCCTTAATCATCTTCTCCTCTTTAGAGCAGCAGACTTCTTTCTGCTCTGAGTGTTGCATTAGGTGTGGGGATGTTTGTTACAGCTTTGAAGATTTCAACAAAAAATGGAAGATAAAATAACATTCATAAAATAAAATTGAAATGTTAGACTGTAAAATGCTGACAGTGACTGTGATTTTTTCCCCAGAAATAGCAGGGCTTTGGTTTTGATTCAGTAATCCTTAGTGTGACATAAGATCTTGGGTCATCAGCTTCATCACTAGCAAAATTGTGAGCAAAATGTAGCCATGCGAAGAAGAGAAAAATCCTATTTGACTGCTATGTGTTCCTTCCCGCTCTGGATGACTTCTGCTCAGGCATCCTTTGCTGTGCACAAAGATATTCTGCAAGCATTATATACACAATTTTAGAGTACCGATGAGATATTTATTAGGTAGTTCACACAGCAAATTGTTTTGGTAAATACTCCTTCATTAAGCACAGTTATGCACAGTTATGCTACCACCCTGATAGACATCTAGTGCGGCCTCAGAGGTGGTTAGACAGGGGTGGAATGGTTGCCCTTCATGGCACTTTGGACCCAGCTCCCAGTTCCTTGTCTTTTTTTTAGGTAGGCCTTTAGATGCTTTTTCACATCAGTGTTTTACCACATGAATCTCTGAGTTGCCATCACAACTGCAGTATTTTGGGAAGAGAAATAAAAACTCAGTTTTCTACTTCTCACTTGTTTTGGAAGGGGAGGAGGTCCCGCTGCAGTGATGCTGGTAAGAGGGTTCGTCTGGAAAGCCCCATGAGTGAGAGGGGCGGGTAGGAAGAGTGAAGGGCAGAGCTGATGAAGGAGATTTTGAATGGGAGAAAGAGTTGAAATAAGCTTGACAGCAGCAGGAATGGGAGTTGCAGTGTAAGAATAGTTGACGTGGAAGAGGTTCAGGAGCTAATGAAATTCAGCAACTCATCTGAATTTGTTCCTCTGGATCTGATCTGCTTATCTCCTTGATTGCCAAGGTATTCTAGGAACTTCAGTAGTGTTTCTTCCAATTGAGGCTTATAGAGGAAGAATATCCCTACTGAATTCAGAAGACAATATTTCTGAAGGACTTTGCAAGTCTGGATAGTCACTTCCTCTCTCATAGTTTTAATGATTACTTAAATTGTTTCCTAAATTTATCTCATTTTAAAACTCAGACAACTTTTTGTAAAAACAATGCATTACCCACCTTTGACTTAATGACTTTGCCTTTTTACATGCATCTCTTCATTTACATGCAGAACTAACAATGTCAGTGGATCAGTGAGATGGGGAATAGGAGCCTGACCGGGTAATTTTTGGCTCTTTAGAATTTTTAAACTGCTGGTTCATCCTCTGCAGCTGCCTCGCATTTTATAGGTGCACTAAATTTGATGACCGTGAAGGGTTGTTAAACAATATACTGTGATAAAAATAGTTCCCTTTGCTGACATTATGTGTTTTTTTTTTAAACCAGCTCCATAAATTATACCAACAAGTTGTTTGCACTTTTTATTTTTTCCAGAATTCTGAGACAGGCAAGTTAAATTGTCTCTGTAAAACTGAGCGAGAGAAGCACTTACTAATGATGGACCTGACCCTCTTGTAGTTATTCATACAAAATACCCTTGTATATAGTCTTATTTAAAGACGCCAGACTTTTCCACCCCACTATTCCTAGACCATGCACCTGGGAAAGTGTTACACAATATTCTTCTAAGCAGGTTTTTGCAGAGCTAACATCTGAATACAATTAACAAATTCCTGTATGTATTTTCAGGCTAAACAAAGCAGTATAATTCCTGGGAAGTGAATGGAAAGCATTAGCTGGCCTTGTTATTTTTGAAGAAATTTCACATGCTGAGAGGTTTATAGAAGCTCCTGTATATTGTACGCAGTATGAAATAAGACTGACATTAAAGTGAGACTTTAAATAGTATCATTTAAATAAGAGATAAGCATTCAATTACCGTGATCGAATAGGTCAAAGAGCTGAATGAAAGCACTCTGTGAGATGCTGATGATTTCAATAGAAGAAAAGTAAAGGAGAAAATATATTCTCTTGAGTCAAGAAAGAATATTGCAATAGAGAGAACAGTATTTAGAGGACAGGCAGTGCAGGCAAGCTGATAATAAGCTATATCATAACAGGTAAGGTCATTCCAAGAAACAACAGCTTGATTATTCAGCTAATCAAAAGAATCAGGAAGACAGTTTTACCTGCTGTTGTTTCAGAACTTCATACAAGGACATGCACTAGCTACTATTAAAAGTGTAGTAATTACACGGCTGCATTCTTTCTTCCAACTCTTAACCTTAGCCTTGAACGTGTAAGGTCAGAAGAATTATATAAATGGGAGGATAAAATGCAAGGACAGGCAGTAAGAACTGAGTAATAAATGCCAGGCTCAGTATTTTGAACAGCTGTGGAAGGTGGGATTTGAAAAGTTTGGAAAGAAGTTCAGACATTTGGTGCAATTTCATTGCCTAATGAATAAAGCTTGAAAAAGTCTAGCCTCAAAATAACTGTATATTACAGCTTTTAGATAAATCAGGTATATGCTTTGACTTGGGTCAAGTAGCTCATAGCAAGTATTTTTTTCATACTGGCATTTTTCCTGAAAAATTCAAAATCAAATTCCTTTTTCCTCAAAAATTCAAATAAGAGTCAAGTTGTGACAGAATGTGAAAACTGACTAAAGGAGAAGTTTTTCTTCCCCTTCATTTTCCCCTTTTCCTTTCTTCCATGCTTGTAACTTCTGCAGTTAATTTCCCTTAACAGTCCAGAGCACTGACGCTCCATCTCTTTTCAGGTTCTTGAATGCAAATCAGTTAAACGTGCTGATTTAAAATCTCCAATTTTAGTTCCTGCTTAATATCTCCATCTTTAATGTGCAATGTGAAATATTTCCTTACCAGCTATCTTTTTATAAATACAGAAGATAAATGCTGAATATTTCTCTCTTCTTTGGACGTATATTGATAATGGATGGATTATTTTTCATTTTATTACAGATATGCTTAATAGTGGCACGGCAATAAATGATCTGACCACTCATTTGCTTTTCATAAAAAATCCTTTATTAAAAAATTATTAAAATAGGATAGGAATAAATTATTCCATCTGAAAAGATATACAACAATATTGCATACCATGAAAGATTGGATTTTTAGAATCAGATGCAGTCTTGCGTATCCTGCCCTGCTTGCACTTCATTTGGCTTGAATAAAGAGAATAGAGTAAAATTTTTGGGGAGAAGAAGGCAGTTTAAGCAGGCAATATTTCAAAGTTAGAGACAAACAGTAATAAACAGCAGCTGAATGACATTGCTTGTGGAGGAAGCACTGGCAAGACTGGGCTTCACTAGGGTGTGAGAGCAGTTATGGAAGAGCAGCAGGAAGGATCTTGCCAGTGGCTACCAGGGAGTCTGTTCCAAGGCCATGCGACAAAAAACAAGGAGTATAGGACTGTGATGCTACAGAGTCTAGTTAGTTTTGTTTTCTGATTAGCTCCTAGGATTATAGTGCTTGAACTATAGCATTCAAAGTCTATTTACTATCAACTGCTTGCTACAGATTTGCACAATTTGATGACATTTCTTGAGGACCTGTTGTTATGAGGGAAGAACAGCCACAGCTTGGGCAAATGAAGTGAGGAGAGTGAAGAAGTTGGTAAGATGAGCTCGTAGATCAATCCTGATGAAAGGAAATCTGTCATCAGCTCAGTTGGGTTATAAATTGAAAACAGTAGACAATTGACAAAAGAGTAATAACAATGACAGATTTCCAGTTGTGCTCGATTCTTTGTGATTATTTTCTTAAGATGTGCATATAAAAACGGTATGGCCATATACTACAGCACTTTTTTAAAATAAACCCACAGTATTTTTGTAATTTAAATTTTCATTCTGCTCCTGGAAAAGCGCAGATTTATGAATCATCCACCTTACCAGTGATTGCTAAAATAGAGCTAATCAAAATTTAATGAAAATTTTAAGCTTCATATTTATTTTTAAGTGCCCGTGAAAAGTTCTAGAGAACAGCACCATCCCATCACTCCCATTATGGCGAGGAAAGGAAGGGCAAAGTAGGCCAGGCATAACTACTCAAGAGCTTCTTTGTTGTGTCTGGTCTTCATAGCCTCTCCTACTCCATTGGAGAAAATTGAACATAATTTTCATATAAGCCCATATCACAAAGGACTATTGCACCCTTCAAAGTGAAAAAGCAGAAATTAAACCTTACAGGAGAATAAGGTTAACAGACCATGCTCATAAATTTAGGTAAGTGCAGTCAAATCAAGCCCTGCCTACAGTTCTCAATGATAGGATATTACCTTTGGCAGACCCGGAGTCTCTTTAAGGCTCAATAATACTAGACATTGACATCCTGTCATGAAGCATTAGTTAAAACACTGGATCTAGAGCAGCTAAGGGAGATGTAATATGTGTGTAGGTGTTTGAGAAGCGTGGATATGAAAAAAAAATTGAGAAATTGTTGAATCTGATTATATAACTGCTAGATCCAGTAACTTGAAGAGGCAAAAGCAAGTATGTAATGGCTTGAGTTGCAGTAAAGGTGATTAGCAGAAGTCTCTTGATAAGTTTACTCAGAGGCAAAAAATAATTTCCTGATAATGGCATTAGTACCCTTTATGCTTAAATCAATAGCAAGATACTTACTGTCTTCTCTGGGAGCTGAGTGAAGACAGAGATGACCTTGCAGATAGCTTCTGATTCCGCTTTTATGCATCCATGAAAATTAACTGCTTTAGCCAGTTCTCCCTCACAGAAAGGCATCTCTTGCTAAGTCTTTACTGATTCCCTTCCTGTGTATTTCTTTGAATGCCAAACCCACTTGAGGTGATGGAGCAAACCCGCTTTATGTAAAATTCTGGCATTTGGAAAGAAAATTGAACAGCTTGCATAGGTCCATGAAATGATGGCCAAGGGGTAAAAGAGAAGGACTGAGGAGCCTCTGGAGGTCTCTCCTAACCCCATTCTTTGTGTTTCTGTCATTGCATCAACTCATTAGTGACACTTAAAATCTGTAGGGATAGGGGTTGTTCCAAACTCTCTGATTTTAATTTCTCTCGGAGTTAAATAGAAGTAGCTAGATTTGTCTGTGCCTTACTGACTTAGGGAAGTAACATCTCAGAAATTTAGAACGATCTAGCCACTGGATTTTTATTTCATTTTTCATCCTTTCTTCCCCACAAACAATCAAACAAAAAGGCAAAAAGACTCAGATGGAAGGAGATCCTTTCCCAAACGTTATTGTTGCATCATTATTTTCCTTGAAAGGGCATGTGCTTTTGTCTGATCTTTAAACCTTAAAAATGAAAGCTCTCCCAAAAAACAGGTTGGAATTCCTTCCTGGAGGTTTAACCAGGAGACTGGAGCCTGGAGGTTTAAGTGTATCATTTGTCACTCAGGCCTTGTTACTTTGGTTACCAGCATGTTAAAAGAAAAAAGGCTTTAGAAAAGCCATATAAAGATAGCAGTAAGCTAATGGATGCTTGTTTTTAGCAGGAACATTATTATCTGGTAGGACTGCACCTTTCTTTGGGATTATTTCCCAGTTTTGACTAGTATGAGTAAAATAAAAATAGTTAAGCACTGAGGAACTAAAGGAAGTTTTGTCTCTATTCTTACACTGGAAACTCTTTTTCTGCTAAAGACTTGGTCTCCCCACTGCATCTGTGTTTTTAGCATATTGAGTAGACTCTTGGCAGGCTCCAAGGAGAGCTGATAAACATGAACTCCTTGATAATATTAAATGGTCGTAAATGCAGTATTAGTCATTCAGAAGATTCTTCAAGTTTATTATGACTAATAGAGAATAGAATTGATAGAGCAGAAATATCTATCACCATGGGTATACATATGTATATATATCTCCATACCTAAATGTGTAGCTAGAGAATCACCACCAAAGACATAGGTAGTACATAGTCAGCTAGAGCTAAATCAAATATTAAAGTATCAGGACCAGGTTGTGAATTCATTAATTCAGCTGATGAGTACCTTGTAGCTAAGTGATAAATTGTTGCTGTTAAGAACCTTGTAGGTCTATGTGAATATATATAAAAGTGCTTTATATGAATTACTTGTGTGAACGCTCAAATGAATTGATTAAAATCAGACTTTTGGCAATCCCTGACCAAAGTATGCAAATGAGGTAGTTAAAAAATAATGTTCATAAAAATATATATATTTAAACTCGAATATGCAAAATAAAATTTCTAATGTATGTTTATCAGCATTTCTGTCTGCTTCCACATAATGATGATTTTCAGCAATAACTGTGAGGAAAATGGAGTAAAACTCAAGAAGTATCATATTGCTATTAATCATGTATAGATTTACAAACATGTATAGCTGGGCAATTAGTTTTCTACCTTTAAATTACCTACATATATATATTTTAAATATTCATGTTTATAGTATATCTCTAAATTATTTCTGTAGACTCACTAGGTAATAAAAAATTTACTGTTCATAGATCTAAATCTCATATTAGTCTAGATTTAGTCAGGAATTTAATTAAATTGAGTGAAATTTTCACTGAAAAGGACTGAATAGAAGCCTTTTAAACATTGACTTTTTTGGATGCTGGCTAAGACATGGCTTTACCATGTAAAAAGAAAAATACAATGAAGATCATTGATTAAAATAATATTTGGGGTATAACTTAACCCAAACATGTTTTATACAATCGTAAATGATATGATTTTATTTGAGAGATGCTGAAGACAACTTTGACTACAGGTAATATTGAATACAGTTTCTCCGAGCTAATGTCTCTCAAATGTCAGATTACTCCAGTCCCATCCAGGAGAGTCACTGCACTGCTCTCCCTAGAACTGCTCTCCAGAGTAGAGATGAAAAGGAAACACTGGTCTTGCTATGGCAAAAACTTCTCAATATACTTTTAAAAATAATGTTGTGGTCAAGTGATTTTTCCAGTACATCTTCATTCTAACGACCTATTTGAATTCTTAATATGTCATCTTAAAAAAGTAGATACTTTTTCCATAAAGTATATTTCCAGACTGCAATTTATCAGAGGAAAGATTTATTGTAAAGTGTACTTATAGCTGAGGATATGGTTAAGAGCCTTGCTGAAATGAGGAAATAAATTAGTATCCTATCCTTGTTTGTCCAAATTAATTTATGATTGGTCAATTTAGGCAAATGAGTCACTTCATTAAAAGAAAAGTGGATCCTTGAAAAGAATAAAACATTTGATCTTTACATGATCAAATATGTGAATATTCATCTTATAAAAAGAAAGAATTTATTAAATAAGTAGAGAATCTATAGAAAGGATTTAGGTGGGTTGTAATACACTATAATTGGTTCATAGATCAACCATGGATAAGCAGGATATAATACCTAACCATTTTGTAAGATATCTCCTGAGTACTGTGTCAGTTTGGGGTACAGACTGCAATAAAGATGAAGGCTGATTGAGGAAGAAAGTAAAGTAATGATCATAGACATAGAAGAATATGCCTGATGAGAGAAGTTTGATCAAACTGATATTGTTTCATCTGAAGAAGGGACAATTGCCACCTGTTTTCCTCTTGGTTCTGAACAATGTAAAAGTTGGCTGCAAAGTGGTAGAAATGAACAGGGTTCACTTTCCTGGTGGACCGAACAAAGAGCTAAGGAATAATATTGCAGCAAGTGAGATTCAAATAGGAATTGCGGAGCTTGTACCAGCAACAGAGATATTTCAGCACTAATGTATATTGCCTGAGGATGTTGCAAAATTATTCTCAGTGAGATCTTTGATAACAGATTGGACAAATATTTGTCAGGAGTGCTACAAATGTTTTTTTATGGAAGACAAAGGAACTAAATAGCTTCTTAATTCTTCAGATCCCTTCAGGTCCCTGTTTGTGCTGTCTCAGAATTACATTTGTATTTTCAAAATCACTAAACTATGCCCTGCGTTCACTGACAAGTTAAAAGAAATGTCCATTAACCCAAATATGAATAATAGTATACCTATCATGACTGCCTAAAAAAAAAATCTTTATTTTATTAGTGGTGCTACGTAGATATTGAATGAGAAGCATGAATGTGTGATTATATCCGTGATGCCACCTGTTAGACCAAACCTTGCTATCAGGCTCTCAGCTGTCTAATTAGCTGATTGAACCTTGGCCGCCATTTGGTAATTTAGCAGTTGGAAGTAGTCCAGGCATATATATATACCTATCAAAAGCTACTGATTTCTACATGCTAGCTTTAAGGTGTAGCTTAGCTGTTCCATGCAAATTACCTTAATGTAATTTGATGATTTCATTACGTGTCAGTTTGCATGATATCAAATACCTTATTTATGTATGTATGTATTTATTTATTTATTTATAAGAATGGACAGAATGCATACATATTTCACTGGTCTCTAAGTACCATTAGCTATTTATGTGCAAAGAAAAGAGATAGAATATGAAAAAGTGTTAATTTTGCAATGTAAAATACGATGTGTTCTTAATGCTCTTAAAAAGCAATATAGTATGGGCATTTTTTGAAGGATTCCTCTTGTGGCTCAGTTGCAAAAAAAGGATTAAATGCCAAAATTTTGGCATAAGTAATAGTTATTTCAGCTTTTATGCTGAACTATGCTTACAGCTAGAAAATATTTTCGTATAATCTAACCTTAATCTCTCTCAATCTGAAATAAGGTAATTGCTTCTAACATTACCTGTTGTGGACACAGAGAACACCTGAACACAGTTGAACTAAACACAACTTCTCTCATACTTCTCTCCTAGTAAGACATTTGAAAACCTGCCTCTCTTTTTCAGTGCTGCTGCTGCCTAAAAGAAAGTTCCTGATCCTGTTAATATCTTCTGATTTTATTCTGCTGGTCATTTAGGGTACTCCAAATTGGAAGTATTTGATTAGCCTTAATTCAGCGATACAATACTGTGATGAGAGACCCTTATGACAAGGAGTTCTTTCATCTTTTCTGGTATTAAGCAAGGCTATATTTTCAGAATCAGGACTGACCGACTTCAAGACATTACCCTGAGGTAGGGAGTGAGTATAGAGTGCAACAACTACTGAGTTGCAATGTGGAAATTTGTATTTCACAACTAGTGAGAAGGAAAGGAACATGCTGCAAGTGATTCAGTTATTTCAGTGGAACTTGCCGATGAAATTGTGGCTGGTCCTAAAGTTGTTAAAATTTATTTTCATGAATTTTCATTTTCTATTCATTTTAAGCAGTTGCTCTGCTCTGAGGTGGGATATGTCCCATCCTTGTATGGTTTGGAGACAGTTTGTCCTCCCACTGAGAAATGGGAGTCCATTTTGCACGTGTGTGAGGAAAATCTTGTCCATAGCCCTGGCTTCACACTCCCAAGAATGCTCCCAGTGTCTAGGATGAGCCAATGATACTCTCCTTTCAGCATAATTCTGGAGAAAAATCACTCATCTTTGAAAAAACTGAATCCAGCCATCTCAATACATAAATTTAGCAGAACAATGGCTGTAAAATCAGTGGAGAAGTGAAAACCTTCTGGTTCAGCTAGTCATCCTGTCATTTCAGAAATCAAATCCTTTAGCTATTTTAATGGCAGCAAAACAAAAAAAAAATGTCCATTTTGCTGCTTTGATGGGCTTGATATAGAAATTCAGAATTTCTTCGTGGTGTGACTAACCTCTTTCAGAGATTTGCAGAAGACTGGTATAACCCTCTGCCTTTACATTATCTTTCAGCCAGTGCCCAACAAAGGGGACCAAGTATGAGTGAAACTAGACAACAAGCTACAAGGTTATTTAGGGAGCAGTGTATGGACAGGTAAGAACTAAAGATTTTGAACATGAGATTTTATTATGCCCTTCATAGGGTGGAGTATCTAACAAAAAAAAAAAAAAGGTGTTCCTCTGATTCATCTAGAATTCCTCCAGTTTAATCAGCAGCATTTGTAGAAATCAAGCGTGTTCCCACCAGAGATGTGAAGGCAGGAGGCTTCATAATTCAGGAGCCTCTGGTTTCTTCCTTATACTAGTGTAATTTTTAGTCTTTTAAGCTTCTATAACAGCCCATGATAAAATCAGACTGTAAAATCAACGGTACAAGTTGATCGACTAACTTCTCTGAACAGGTCCAGAACTAGATTCTAGGCTATGAAATCCTGACCAGAAGAGAAAAATTCGCAATTGGCCTCCCTTTATTTGCAGAATACAATTAACTTCACATCTTGCAAAGCTCCTGCAGTGAGGAATGCAATCAGCTCGCTTACAGACTTTGTGATTTGTGAGGTTAATGGCACAGCATAGCTAGGCCACTTCCCACTCGCCAGGAAAGCACAGCACTTGAGCCATGTTTGAACAGCAAGGCTTCCTGCTGTTGAGAGTAGAGAACAGCACAGCTAATGGCAGCTTCTTATTGAAGATATTTGGTTCTTGTTGCAAGAACAACAAAATAAAAGTCAGAAATAAGAGTGACAGAGTCAATCCCTCAATGTAATCTACTGATAGTTGAAAATACATGGAAGCTTTAAAGAGTTGCTTTGAATTAAGATAAAGACAGTTTGTGCTGTATTAACCACCAATATTTTATTTAAAAGCTTGTGTCTAAACTGGGATCTTTGCCTGTAACTACTCCTACTCCTTGGCAAAGCTAGAGCATTGAGACTATGCATCATGATGTAGGTTTATGGCCAAAGCCAAATCTGTTCCTGCCATTGGAACTGAAGAACCGTAGAGGAAGTTGGACAGATTTGGACTGCAAAATACTCAAGTATTAATTCACTTATCATACCAGCAGAGGTATCCTTGAAAAGCAAGGAATATTAGAGAGATAAAGAACAATTTAATTAAACTGGTATTTATTTCAAGGAAGGCATATCTGTTCGTATATGTTTATACTTGTTCACTTAAATTAAGATGGATTTAGAAACAGGAACTGAACTTGTGTATAATGTAAACTACAAATCATTGCTCCAACATGTTGCTTCTTGATTCAGTCTTTTAACGAGCTGAGTACTAGCAGTTTGAGGAGTTTTTCACTAAGGGCCCCAAATAGTCCAAAAGTTTTGTATAAAAGTTATTTATTTTACTACTGATATTTTTACTAGCCTTTCCAATGACCTGAGTAATTTCTTCTGGGCTTGCATAAAAGTGTGTACTTATATAAGATGATTTTCATAGATCTTTCGAGATATAACTGACTTGTCTGTGGCCTTCTCTCTGAGCCCATATTTACTAGAAGATATCATTAAATGGTTAGCCATGTTAAAATCTCTCCCAGTGCGCAACTGGTAGTAGTAGTTTTGTACGGGAATTAAATATTTTAGATCTTGTAATAGGCAGTTTCTCTAATTTTGTGTTTTTCTTTGACATATCACTTCACACTTAACTATAAATAATAAACTACTTAGCTCATACATATCAATAAGTAAGCCTGTTAGAAGTGAGAGATTGCGTGCTTAGTACCAGCAAGTACTTTAGAGAACATCAAATCCCCTGACAGATGAGTGTTGCCACAAGAATTTATTTTGTTCAGGCTTTAACTAAAATAGCTTCAGTTGCATTTTGCTATTTAGGGATATTGAAGTAGAAGGTTATAGCAAAATGATTTATAGGTAGTAATTGCATTTCCCAGCTTACCTATTTCCATAAATGAAATCACAGATTCAATCTGTACTCAATCTTGAGCATGGCAATGTCAATATTTGTATATTCGTCAGTTTAACTAGAAAGTAGTTTTCCTTTGTTCCTCCTCAAAATACTTGGAACTTTCATAACACATGCTAGTGTTGATTTTTTTTTCCCTGTTGTGAGATACAGAGAAATGTGTTTCTATTTTTGTAGTTTTTTGAATGTTAATTGAAAGAAGCATCTGAATTTTAGATGGTGGTGAGGGAGATATAGCAAAGATAAATATTCTTATTCTATGCTTTGGCTATTTAATCAACATGCTGCAACAGAAGAAGCATAAAAAATATTGAGTCTGCTGAATGTGTGGAATTTAAATCTTAATTAAATCAGCTTTACTGATGGAGATAACACAAACACAAGCAAATCTACTCTTTGGCTATTTGATTAGACAATTTGATGTTGGGCTGAAGGAACAAGAACCATCATATTTTGACCATTCACTCTAGAATAAATATTTGCAGTGTTACTACATTCTAGTATGAGATAAGTGAATTCTTAGTCCATTTTCTGATAGGGAAATGATAAGCAGATAAATTAGGAGATTTAGGCAAAGAGCAGTGCAAGACTAGAAGATTACAGGACAACTCGTGGAGTTTAATATGTAGTTTCACACTTCACGAAATCTAAGGAAGTTTCTATTCCTGTGCTATAACTGACTATACATTACTTGGAATGGTAGACTTGGTTACTAGAAATAAAATGTTTCCTATGAAGACTAGGGGCAAAGGAATGAAGGATAACAGAAGTGATATATCCTAAAAAGTTTCTTAAAATCTTCATCATTATTCTCCCAGTTCCTCCTTGCTAATGTCACTAAATGTCACTAATAAGAGCACTTTCCTGCATATCTTTACCTCTTATTCTTTTCAATACTCTCTTTTTGCTAAGTTGTAACTTTGTTGGCTTTCTAAATTATCCATACTTCAAAATCGCAGGCAGACCAACACACCAGTCTGAGAACTCTTGCTTCATATGTTAGTAGTGACACTTACTTAGACACATCTTTTAATTATCCAGTCTTATTGGTGTCTACTACTATGGTAGGCTAGTGACAACAAAGCCTTTGCTTGAAATACTTGAAATATATATAAATATATATATATATATGTATATATAGCCCAGTTAATATAATTTGCCTAGGAATTGCTTCATAGTGCCTATTAAATCAGTGTTTCTGTCTCAGCTTTTTGATAGCAGGAGTTATTAATATAGCATGACAAAAAAATCTTTTTAAATTTTATAGTTTTTAACTAGTTACTTTGTTTTTGTTTTTTAATGTGGGAAAATAGGTAATATGCTCATTTGTTACCTTTGAGTTCAGCAGAATTTGTTGAAGATCATTGTATGGGCGGAAATTCAATTGTGTTTGCAGAAATACAGGGGAATGTTTAGCAGAATAAAGCCAACTGCACTGTCAATGTCCTGTGCGGCATGGATGATTTTCACAGGAGCTGCAAATCCAAAGTATTTGGACACGAAAGTGACTGATGATGTCTGTCATTTGTCAGTCTGAGATGTCTGCTATGAATCCCCAGCATAATTAATCTCCTTGTACGCTTTGGGTACCTTGATGTTCAGCACATACATAATGACTCTGACGCATCTAGGTGAAATGGAGTCACGGTCGCTACACTGCATGACCGGCATGTCCATGGTCCCATCAGGAATTTCCTTGCTAGAAATTCTGGACCTAGGGATTTGACCCATGCACTCCACTTTAAGACGTGCAGCACAATGGTGGTCTCGATTTCTCTATCCATAATATTAACAGTAACTGATACATTTATGTGTGGTCTGGAAGGAGTCTTCTGAATCATCTCCTGAATCCAAACCTGACCTTGTTAGTTTAGCCCAAAACTCCTTTCTGATTTTAGTAAGCATTTGTTGAAATATAGAATTTGGAAACATAATCTTACACGAACAACTCTAAATGTTATATAAATGGATCCTATTTTAAGCATTCCTAAAACACTTTATACTAAAGCTCTGTTGTCTGTAATGCTTTTTTACATACAATTATTCATAGCTGTCATGAGTTAAAAATGCTACTAGAAAGATAGTAGCAAACATTTTTCTGTATGATTTTTTTTCCTTAAATGCTTACAGGACTCACTGTAATTTGTACATAGATTTTAATTAATTATTAGGCATATGTAACTGTCAGTCAATAATTTAGATGCTTCTGGCTCACATTTTTTGGAATGCAGCTTGGTTTATGAAGAGCGAACAAATATACCATTCCATCTGTTCACCAAAGCCACCTGGCACAAGATCATTTGGGGCATAATTATGTAGTTGGCAAGAGTTTCAAAAAAAAAAAAGATTTCTGGAGTTTTAGTCTGTGTAGATGATTTCTTTGTAGTGATGGAAACCTGAGTAATGTATCACGGGGCGGCACTTTTCTTCACAACTCCGATTAAATTGTGTTCACCTTGAAAATAAAGCCTAACATCAATGAATGTAGGAATCAAGAGAGAGACATGAAATCATCCTGAGCGCATGATCCCATGGTTGGGACTGAAGAAGGTTGTTGTTAGAAGCGATTGAAAGGAGTCACGTAGGAGTTGCATCGTTGTCCTTTTAATCTTCTTAGGCTTGGGACAGTTTGGGAAATGATTTTTCCTGCTTGATAGCAACACAGTTATTTTTCGGCACCTATTTTTACAAGACTGCTACATCTGCAAATCTATTTCCCTGTCCTTTCAGTGTTTAAATTTCATCCTTAATCCTCCAGAAGCCCAGACTGCAGGTAGAAAGAACTTGGCAAATTATTTTTGAAGCAGAAACTTTCTCCTTTTAATTCCTGAGAGGGAAAGATAGTTCATACAGTATTTGCAGTAGATTCGATAAAACTTCTGAAGTAGCAGCAAAATGATACACAAATAAAAAAGGGGAGGAGAGATGGTTGCATTTAGTCTTTAAGTGTAGAATTAGCAAAGAAAATATTAATGAGGAATGTATGTTCATTCTGTATGGTAAAGTTGCTGCTGGAGTGAAAAGGATATAATGCTCTAAACATGAGAGTGTAGATATGGGACACTAAGAAACTTTACTAGGTAGTTAGCAAAATGCTTAGTCCCTTTTTTTTTTTTTTTTTTTTTTTTTTTTTTTTC
>JAVCKT010018080.1:0-25303 GCA_032273925.1 Rhynchotus rufescens | reverse complement strand
TTTCAGTTCTTTTAAGGATTTCATTGCTGGGACTTTCATATTCTTTGTTCTTTTCTTTGCGCTTAATGCCTGCACTGACTCTGCAAGGCTTTGTAATCCCACAATAACAACCAGAAAACACTGCTGTCTGATCCTATCTTTTGCCAGGCCACATTCAGCTTGCTCAGTCGAGGCTTTTTAATCGAGCTTCGACTAAAACCATGCACATGCCTTTTTTAAAAAAATGCCAGGCAAAAGTAGAGCATAACTAGGTGCCACAGTGCAGCATCCCTCCAGCAGGCCTCAGAAAGGTCCCCTTTGGATGGCTCAGGAGCTGGGGTCATCCTCCAAGCTCTGCCAAAGGGCTTCCCTGCCATCTTAGCTGGGATCTGGGGGAAAAGGGGAGCAAGGTGGTGCGGAGGGAAGACATTGCATTTCATTTTCTCCTCCATACCGGCCTTGTTTGCTGCGTGCACATGTGCAAATTTCGCCCTGTGTATAACTTGGAGTCTTATTAGACAGCAGCTCTGTGATACTGCAAGCCCAATATTCCTCTAAATGCTATTTCTGAAGCAGAAACACACAACATATTTTGATCTCTCTCCTCTCACCCCGAAAAAAAAAGTACAATAAAGATCATCCTTCAAAACAAAACCAGAAGTCAAAAAAAAAAAAAAAAAAAAAAAACAAAGGCAAAGATAACAATTTACACAGGGGCTCTCTGCGATTCCCTGAGATTATTTAAATTTTGGACTGTCTCTTTAATTTGAGGAACGGCGCGAAAGGCGACAGATGGCAGACAGAATTGACTTATGTCCTCTATTCTTTTGCAGAAGCCGGGGGAGAGCAGAAAGTTTGATGGAGGCAGCAGCTACAGTACACGGCAACTCCCCGGCAGCGCCTGTGCGCGGCCGGCGGCGCGGGCTGTTGCGGCCTCCTCCCGCGGACACCGCGCTTTGTAGCGGAGCAACAGTCGCGGGGGTTGCCATGGGTGACGCGCGCGCTGACATCCAGGCCCAACTACAAATAAGCACATGACGGATGGAGCCGGGGCCCTTCGACAGCCCTGAACCTTGGTGACCCCCGAAAACACCCGGCCTCCCAGCGCCCATATCCAAAAACGCATTATGGAATATATATATATAATTTTTTTTCTTTAAACTGAGAGCTTACAGTTAATTGAAAACACTGCCGTGTAGCAGAAATGCTTAGGACAGCATGTACAAGTAAAAATAAATCACATAGCATTGTTATTTAATGCGCTGTGACATCATTTCCTGAAATTAAACAGAGATGACACAGATTCAGACAGTCCCCAGCAAGGTTCGCTTCAAACAATTCACAGATGTTTTCCTCGAGCTAGCGGAAAACAATACGGAGCTTAAAACTCTCCTCCCTGCCTGCCTGGCTCCCCGGCGGCCGCTCAGACCTCGCCGCTTCTCCCTGCCCTGCTCACGAGCACGGGGAGCGGGCGGCAGGTTTATAACGCACGCGCTAGCAAAAATATTCCTTTTTTAATTTAATTACTCAGGCCGTTGTACTAAATAGATGGATCATCGTGTCACAAAAGCATCAATTTTTCAGAAGAAATAACAGATGTCTATGTAACAATGATTAGATTAGCCGCTCGCAGACAAAGCCCGCTTTTGAGGCTCGCGCACCCCCTGACCCGGGGCTCCCTTTTCTGTAGGGGGTGGATGTAGAAATGTCAGATCGAATCTCAGATTCCATTTTTAAAACAAACACGGCCCCACCCCCACACGGCTCCGGCCCGTTTCTTTGAAGATTGCAGCAGTGGGAAGGTGCACCAAGGAGCGGGCAGGCCACAGACATGAGCCATGGAGTCCTGCATGGCGACAGCGATCTGACACAGGATTAAACCTTGGGAACATTTTGGGGAACATGTTCATATTTTTGTGTTGTCCATGGCCAGGATGGGAGTGGGACATGGGTGATGCTGCCCCAGCTTTCCCCACCTGGATAGCTCTCCCCTGAGCCACCAACACAAGGTCTCCGTCATCCTGGGGACCACTGAAGCCCTGGGCATTGGAGGTTGCCACTCAGACAGCATTTTCCTCGTTTTCCTCAAGAACTTGAACCAAGTCATTTAAACTTTCCTCACAACGTATATGCCTAGCTGAAAAATGGGTGCAATTATCTTTTGCACATCCCAGTCATATGTGCACAGAGCAGGAGGTCTGTCCCACACCAGCCACCCCCTCCATATACTCTGGGGGCATGTGACAGCTTGGTCCTACACCAACACTAAAATCCATCAAAATACCACTACATCCCTTTATTTCCTTGTGCCTCCTAGCATCCATGTCACCATCTTAACTGGACCAGTGTCTGTTGAATTTTGGGCTTTTTCTTCTTTCCAGTGCAGCAAAAAAGAGCTGCAGAGGAATGCTCCTTGTGAAGCAGAGCTCAGAGGAAAGCTGCTCCTCTGCTGCTTCAAATAAAAGGAAGTCATTCAGCTCAGAGTGCAGGCGCATTAGCCTGGGGAGCTAGCCCTCCCTCCAGTATTAATCCTAAAATCAGGATGGGGAGGAGACGTTTACGAGTGTGGGATAGTTTCATCTGTCTTGCAAGTTTGCCCCAAAATGCCAGCGTTGCCTTTGGTTGCAGACTTTCATCTCTCCAAATTAAGGCTAATGAATAGGTACAATAGCTGCCTGTATAAAAGGCTTGGTGAGCCATTCATTAAAAAATGAATGATACAGATGCATTATATTATCAGATACAAACCACATAAATCTAGGGGAAAGAAAAAAAAAAGAACAAAAAAAGGATGTGTTTTGATAAGATTATTCATATTATTCAGTCTAGCCAGCAAGTTAGGAAGATTCGTTCAGGTAAATACAAAAATTGTGATTAAGTCATTTTAACACTTTCCATCAGAACTTATTCTAATTTGACACCAAGGCAGATGAAACTCAAACCCATTCTACATGGTTGTGTAAACAGCAAGATTTTTAGTCAGAAGACTGTAGAAATCAAGCTAAAATTATACTGTCCAAATAAATTTTGGGAGACAGAACTTTAACTACTAAAAAAGCAGCTCAGCTCTACTGGCTTCAGGTGAGCTGTGCTGAATACCATGAGCTGAGAATCCAGCACAGACATATCAAATGTTTAGGTCTCATGCTACCATTGGTATTTCTTTTACATCTTCCTAGAGACTGCGATAAAAGAAACAACCAAAACAGAACTTTAACAAAGGTTATCCCTCCAGGTAAGTGTCACAAAATAAATGCATCTCTGTTCTACCCATTCTGTAAAAGAAAGGGAGAAATGTCAAAAGTGTAGTTCTCCATACACTGCGCTGCAGAAAGGGCTGAACTACCAGAGGTACCAGAGCTACAAGTCCATAGACTGGTATAATTACTTCCTTTACTACTCTGTTCTTTTCTGGTTATGTACATATCTTTTTAAAGGTCCTCTCCCGTTTGAAAGGGCACAGAGGTGGGGGAGTGCGGAGGCACCAGGCGCTGCAGAGCTGCCAGTAGGAAACCCTAATCTCAGCGTCGGTGCAAGCTGGAGGTGTCTATACATTTGAGCACTTCCTGTTTTCATTTCGTGATCAAATACGTTCTTTGCAGGGCAAATAGGGGAGCACTTGAGAGAGGAAAGCAGAGATGCCTGAGAGGCTAATTGAGTGTACTAAGGACTCCTTGGCATGGAGGAAAAAGAGTCTTCCAAAGCTATGAATAAACTCTCATCTTGGCTCGCATTTCTTGCTGTTTCTTTTCTTTAACCACCTTTGAACTGCCCCCCCCCAAAAAAAAAACCAAACAGCTTTAATGTCAGGTTTACCTTTCTGATGTCATAATCTTTATGTACTATTGAAAAGCTTATACTACCAGACTAGGATTTCCTCTACTTTCTTAAACACTGGACATTATCCAGAAAAAGCACACACATTGCCAACCAATTCATCCTCAGATCTTTCATTTTCCGGTACGGTTGTAATTCCAAATATAAGACAGAGCTCAATAACTGAACAAGAACATGACAGAAGCTCCTACTCCTTGCATTTGATTTCCAGCAACAAAAACATGCACGCAAATTCTTCTTCTAATATAATTAGAGATACTGCAAAATAGAAGATGTGATAGGGAACAGAAATGACACAGCCCATCAGTTATTAACTCTAAATTAGATTTCAAGCACCTGTCCCTCCAAAAATAAAAATAAAAAAAACTCAGGTAACCCAGTCTTTAAATCAGTTACATAAGAATTTGTAAAAAGATTGCATATTGCATTCTAAAATAAATTTTTAATTAAAATCCCAAATAAATATATTTAGGCAGAACTGAATTACTCTCTCTAAATCTGCCAGTCTAAAGGAATTTGGGGTTTAATCAACACCGAAAGAGGTGGATTACCACTGCTGCTTCTTCCAGGAAAACCAGAGGTTAATGATTTTTGTCATATTGAGACTAACAGCTAACAATTGCTACAGTTGGCCTTTAGTATTTTATTTGTCCTTTTGAGGTATTCAGAATAGGTGACAATGGCTTGCAGTTGAGAACATATGTAGAGAGACCCCTGTGGCTTATGGAAAAGTTGCTCCATGCTGGTTGGGTGTTTGAAAAAAAAATACAACCAGAGCTCTTTTATGTTCCTTTCCTTAATGAATGCATGAATGTCAAAATGTACCAATGGCCCATTCAGGGGGCAAAGCCTAAGCAGCTCCTTCTTTAAGAACACATCCTGAGATGTAAAATACATTTGCTTAACAAATTAAAATAATGAGATAATTCAATTAGTTTCTTTAAAAAAAAAAAAAAAGAGGGAGAAAGAAAAAAGGGTACATCAGGGGATTATTGTAATACAAGAACAGGTCATACAGCACAAAGGAGGAACAAAGCAATGTGAAATAAGGTTAGAGTAGTAATGAAGGAATGTACATTGAATCATGGACTGCCATTGTAAAGATATTTACTTGAAACAATAAAATTGCACATCACAGATTCCCCCGTTCTGGCTCAGCCAGTGTTGCACTTTGAATGGACAAGCTAATTTGAGAAAAAGTGTGAGATCTGTGAAAGAAAGGAGTTCTCTTCCTTCTCTGCATGTGTTTATGGCAAGGATCTTTCTGAATTTACATTGCACTGGTCAGGGGTCTCCATTATCAGTTTTCAGGTCTGAGAATTACAGCTCAGTAAATCTTTCAACACCTGCAAACTCATTAAAGCTTGGAAGGTAAAAGGTTGGGGGCTTTTTGGTGCTCATTTAATTTGATTTTTGCAAGGCCATCCTTGCCAGAGATGGCAAATTTCCTCAATTCGAGTAGAATGGAAAGACTCAGAAGGGAAGGGATAGAAACAAGGAAAAGGGATTTCAAAAAGCCAGGAGGATTTTCCTCAAGAGAAGCGAGAGGCAGTTGACTGTTTAATAAGCATGTGTTGAATGCTTTCAAGGAGCACACAAGAAAGGAAGGCAGGGAGAAAAACCAAGATATCACGAACTTCATGAAAGGAAACAGAGTTAACAGAGACATATACAAAAGAAGCTGGCTTATTCGTGGCCCTGCTTTTTTGCTGCCTCCCTCCCTGTACTGCTCCTCTAAAGATACCCTACAGCTAAATGAAAAACCCTCCACTCTCACTCACTCGACTTCCAAATTAAAAACATTTTACAGGTTAGTAAATCTCCAGCTGAGGTGATGTAGCAAAGAACAGCTGTGAAGTAATTTTGATAATGATGAGAATAATAAGCACATGGCAAGGTTCAGGGCTTTGCTGTTGCAGCTTCAGTGCTCCTGAATAGATAAAAGTGATTAAATACTCCTGATTATCCCTGACCAATATGTAATGGATTTACAGCCCTTTCAATTAGTCAGTATTTGCTTAGGACTCATTATTTTGTCTTTGGTTAAGTAATCAGCCCAGAGACTCATGTTCTGTCTAATTCCTCTGAGCCAAGTGGGTACAGGGCACCTGACCTTTGAAATGGCCATAGCTGGGAGGCAAGAATAACCACTACTCCAGCAGAGACACTGGCTATTCCAGCTAATCCTGACCCCACAGGCCAGATCAATGCACCTTAGTTTGCTACTAATGTCCCTACATCAAAATGATGGTTTAGAAATGTGGATCTATTGCTCCCCGCTTTAGCTGTGCTGCTAGCGGAGCCAGTTCAATAGTCCCCACCATAAATAAAACGGGTACCTTGTCCTCAAGTCATGACACTGTAACTAACGTCGGCTACCTTGGAAATGTCTAAAACTTTGGCAGAAGAAGAGGTAGTTAAAAGCACTGCTACCATTTTAAGCCTGATTAAGTGAGAAACAACTTCACAGAGAGCAGAAGAGGAAAATCAGCTCATAACTTTACCAGTTTCCATTATTTCCTACATGAAATGAACTACAGAGTGTTACTAGTTTTTCTGTGGAATGGTATTTTGATGCCTAAGTGAAGCTGTAACAGTCAACAGAACACCAACACATAAAACCAATTGCAAACAGGAGGAGGATAAAGATAGACTGTTAGTGAAAGCACTGCTTCTTCACATGTTTAATCTCTCTCCCCCAAATGTGAATATGGCTAGCTTTTAAGATAATGGTCTTGCAGAGAAACTAAAAGGTGCTTATTTTCTCTGTTACGCAGTTGAAGAATTAGGAAACCTGTAAGCCTTCTATATTTTGCACCAAAAGTAACATATGACAAGTTTGCAAGCTGCTGCTTTGACTTCTCTTGCATCCCACAGTATATGTCAGAATACACAGATTGGGGTTCTCTCTTCCGCCGAATGCATATGAGGTTTGTGTAAACAGAGGCCAACAACAAAGCATCCAGAAGGCAGAGCTTTATATATGCTAAAGCAAGAAAGCCTCCTTTTTATCTTTAGGAACATTTTGAATAGTTCAAGGCAAAAAATGGTTGCTTTATCTGTAGGTGTTGTTCCTTGATAAGACCTTGTACTCTTTCTTCCCCCCTCTGTCTATATATATGTGTTTTGGTTTTTTTTTTCTTTTTCAGATTTGTCATGATTCCAAGAGCCAGGAAAAAAAAATCTAGAAAAAAAAATGCAAGTGATAATTGAGCCTTAATAATCCTCCAGAAAATTATGGGGGCAATTGATTTCTAGTAACAATGAATAAACCTCATTAGGCACATGAATAGAAATCTATTTTGTTTTTGGGCACCACTTACTGTGAGATGCTGGAAAAGCCACGCTCTCATGATATTTGTTGCTACTTTGGGGAAAAGGCCTCTTTTCTTCTGCCGTTTTTTGTCCTTGTCTGGGTCATCATCATCCCCTGTACCAGGTGAGGCTACACTGTTGTCTAAACCATCTCCTATAGTAAAGAGAAAAACAGGAGGAAGGGGACATATAATAAACGAAGTATAGCAGCCAAAAGGTAGCAATAATTTCTAAGATACTACTGCAGCTTTATTTTGATTAGATAGAACATCAGGCACATACAGTTTCTCATTAAATATGAGTGCTGTTACGAATATGTAAAAATTAGCAGCCATGTCTTTCCAAATATTAATTTTGTGTCTCGCACATGCATATATCATTAATTCAATTATAATTGTGTTCTTGACATCATGCAATAGGTCTTTGTCAATTATGGGATTCAATATGGGAAAACCTGCCACAGGAAAATCCATTCTCTGTAAATGCATCCCTACAACCCTTCGGAATACATACTGTAAGTAATCAAGTTAAATGTTCTGTAGTCTATATATTCCAGGCCCTCTGCATAGGTGGCAGTAACCGTGTCACTCTTGAGTGCACATAACACACTGTGAGATGAGCCCCTCCCCACAACCACCACCTCCCGACACACACACGCGCCCAAACACGTACACCTAGTGTGACCCTGCGCACAGCATTTGCATGACATAAAAACTTCTACATCTCTGCATCAGTGATTATTATCATTAAAAAAGAAAGATGCACATCAAGGTAGAGCTCTCACTTAATCAGAACTTTCCATCAACATCTTTCTCTTCTGTGCTTTTCCCTGGCATTAATTGTGCATTAGCAAAAATCATTTACTTTTAACAGTCATAGTTATTTTTTCTTGCCCTCCAGCAAAAATGCCTTGAAAGCCTGCCTGGAGGGCATCTAAATTATGTATCTGAAAAACTCTTCTGGCAAGGCATTGCAGGACCCCTACTTTCTTAAAATTCATACGAGCACGTCTTCCTGTTTTTGGGAAGGCATCAATCAAGAGCAGCAATATATGCCATATTCCTACATTAATATTTGAACTAATAACTTTAAAAAAAGGAAAGAAACAAGATCCGACTTGTGGCATAATCAAATGCAAAATAAATGAAGAATACTGGGACAGCACTGAGACTTTATAGATTGCTGTGTTTTCCTTACACATCATTAGCCCGGAGCCACACGAAAGAGGAAAACAGAGAAGTGGAGAGTTTATGCTCCCTGCTGGTGTTTAAGAAGCCGAGGTCCTGGAAGGACATCTGGGAATTGTGCTGAGACGGTGGTTTTTGTAATTTAAGAATAGACATTCATTAGCAGTAAATGCCATAAATCCCATGCTAAGTAAAAACCTTGTCCAAGAAAGCCTAAAACAATAAACTCTGTGCTCAATGTAGCCTGAGCTAGACGCTCCATAGCTTCCTGAGGAATGCTATAGATTCACAAGCTAATTCCTATAGCCTTGTCTAGCTCGGCAGTGCCACTAAACCAAACACGTTGCTGCTACGTGCAGCCCATTTGCTCCCAAACTTGCATTTCAGCTCTACCTGCCCCTCCTGTGGCAGATCACCCTTCTTGCACTGCCTCCCCTCTGCAAAAACTAACCCGCATGGACCAGAGAGACAGAAAAAGCCACAGCAAAGAGCTGGCAGATTAATTTTATTGACATTTCCATTTTCACTGCAATGTGATACCCTCCATCACATGGAAGAGATGACCCTCACTATTTACAGACTGACAGGCCACTTCATTACAACCACCCTGCCCCAAGGCAGAACAGCTCCTTTTCCATCTGCCCAAACACCAGAGCAAGACCCTTAAGTCACTGCTCTCTCCTCCTCATGCCTTTTATTCTTCTTTCTTTTTTTCCTTTTTGCTCGTCTCTGCTCAAGACAGGGAAAGGCGAGTCAAACCACGGCAACTAACCGACGAGCTCGCGGTAGCCCTGTATCCTGCAACCAACCGGTCACTTTTGGGAGACGCTGGTTATTTCGAGAGCCCCCCTCTGCCAGCCCCTTCCCCCCATAGTGCCCCCCATGGCTCACGCACACGCGCACACACACACACACTTCCCACCATGCCAAGGAACTGCTGCAAGGCAAATTCTCACAAACACTAATGGCTTCTGACTGCTCCTTGGCAACCCCAGCATTTTAACCTGGGTGGATATGCTCTCCAAAACACAGGCACTGGAGCTATCTCATCAGCTGTTCATGTGACACAGATGGAGAGTGGCTATTAGGAGCCAGGCGATGGGCCTTGGGGATCTGAGGTGCTGTACTGTAGCCTCAGGCAATTCTGAAAAGCAGTACCCGGAGATGGGGGGAAAAAAAATCTGTACTGAAAGTGCAAGTTTGAAGTCAGTCGGTCTGTTTGTCTATCTATCGGGCAGATAAAGATATCTTTGTCTCTTTATGCAAAACGTGCGGCGTGTATGCACAGAATGCACGTAGCCATAAAACTGCCTTTCTGCACCATCTTTTCTCACGGCGGAAGCCTTGGTTCACTCCATGTATGGACATATTCCCATTTCTCTTTATGCAGACGCTCTCCTGTTTGTGGTTATGCTTAGCAGGATTCGCCTGAATGTTAAAACAGCATTTAGGCCATTTGGAGAGGTTGTGAATATTGTTGTTTTAAAAACCTTATAGCAGCCCAGGAGATGAAAGTTCAGCTAAAGCCTTCATTGCCTTTCTGCCTTAATCAGTGGCATAAATAGCAAGAGACAACTGTCTCCTTAAACAGTTCCGTAACCTCAAGATAGGAAATTCAAATATCATACCTCCAAATTACCCTAGAACATGAATACGAACTGCAAGATTTGTTGTTCCCCATGTACTACACGCCCAAGCCCAATAAGCTGTATTGCCACCTCCTCAATAGCACTGTAACTGCTCACCTTAGGGAGGCTGTATCTAGTAGAAATAAGTCATAGAACCTGCCTGAGACTAACTCGAAATTCCAAGGTGGAATGATTTGCTTCCCTAGCTGTGGAAGATCTGATCCTAATGTGTTATATCCAAATAAGCATATGGTACTTTGAAAGAAGAATAAAATCACCAAAGGTGAAATAAAATTAACAGACCTAAGAATTCCCTCAATTTTTGATTGAGTTTACTTTATTTTTAACCACTGCAGGAAAGAAGGCAAATTTAAATCATTTGGGGTCTAGTATGATAATCATTATTCATGGTTTGACTTTTGGAATCTGTTCACATGCAGAGCTGGGCAGGATTTTGCTAAGTGCAGGGTCAAGTCATAATTTCTATGGAGATTGCAATTATTTGAGTCTAGTTATCCCAAATTTATAGTGGAGAAATTAAGCCTAATTTTTGTGCCACTAACTTTCTCGCAGGAACAAAAAAATGAAGGCTGATTTTCTACTGCTTTCTACTCTGTGGACTCATATACTCTTGGGCAAAGGGTACAAGGAGGTGCAAAACCCTAAGACTGCTCTAGGAAAGTGGAGAAACTGTAAGCGGTGCCATCTTTGTAGAGATGTCGACAATTGCACAAAATCAAACCAATATAAAATATGCATTTACCCAACTTCTTTTTTTTAAGATAATATTAATGTCATATAATCCATATGATGCGGTATACTACAGTCTCAATATAATCTGAAGAAAATATACAAGAAACTTTGCAAAATAATCCACTTGGGCTTCTTTATAGTCTTTCTTTTGAAGGTTTGTGGATGAGATTGGAGATGTAAGTCTTATTTACACAGCAGGAAGTTAGGCTCCCATACAAGCTCTGCGTACAGACACTCTTAGCATGCGCCAAGGATTTCTTCCTGCAAGGTAAATTATTTTGCCTTGAAAGCAAAACAGATCACTTCTTATTTAAAACACACTGAAGAAGTAGTTAGGGTTTCCACTGCACTGAAATTTCAGTCTCGTCCTACTGCAGACTGCCTTCCTTGGGTAGACAAGCGGCTGATCTCGGTGTGCACGTAGCTAAGGACTCCTCAGGAAATAGAGCCTAGTCCTACAGAAGGCCTGTTCAGTTCTATCAAGGACTTCCTCTTGGGAAGTCCTTCATGCTCTCTGTGTTAGTCCACCCCTCGTTCTTTGTTGTCTTCCTTACAGAGCAAAGAAGAGGAGGAGATGAAGTTAGTGCTGCTTAGAAGCTGCTCAAATAGTCTTTTCATCATTTCTGAACAGGAGAGAGGACAGATTCACAGTTTAAGCAAAAGGGCAACTGAAAAGGAAATCCCAGTCATGCCAAAGTACAAAAGCCTTGTCACAGCCCAGTTTCAAACTCCAGAAATAGTTTCTATTACCATCATAACAAATAGAGCAGAAAGAAGAGATTTCTGGAAAAATGCAGTTTGAGACTCAGTGTCTGAGTTTCTTTATCATCAGAATTCCTCTACAGGTTTATAGTTTGGCTTGCTAAAGGAAGAGAGAAAAGAGCAGGGATATCTAAGGGGAAATAAAAAGAAGCACTTCACCATTGTACTAAAAATAATGCAAACAATTAAGAGAAGCATGGATTCTGAAAGGGAAAGCTCCAGTGCACATGCTGATTTTAAGTATACTACTCTCCAATCTTTTTTTTTTCTAGTATTTTGATGGAGTAGAATATATAGGTTTGCGCGCAAAACATGGTATACTCTATATGTATGCATATACTCACAACCTCAGTTATTTGCTTGCACTTGTAACGTGCCCATCTGGAGACATAAGTATTGTAAACCATTATTAACAAGGAAGTGCAACTGAGTAATAAGATCAATAACACCCCCACCAGAGAAGAACCTTTAAAATCTAGCCAATTACCACTGCCAAAAAGCTGGAGAAAAAAAATAAAGAGAGAGAGAGAGAAAGTGCTTGAGTATGTTTTGAAGGTGAGACAGTCTGTGCTGTAAGAAGGATTAATAGAGAGGGAATGCCAATTCCTGAATCAAAGACCTTACAGGAGAGTTCCCTATCTCCACTCCATCCTGTTAGAATCATCAAGCGTTTAGCCGTAGAGCTTCAGCTGATCATGACTCTCTGAACAAAGTACAGGTTGTTTTTTCGCTCTCACCATCTGAAGGACCAGGGTTCATGGAAGATGACTTAGTCTCCTCACACCCTAGATGCAACACCTATCAAGCCCATCTCACTGCCAGGAGAAGCTGCATTAGGCTAGATGGTGGATGGCAAGGCCAGGACTCCGAAACGCCAGGACTGTTTGAGGGGGCACCTTAGCTGGCAGCAGAAGCTGTCTAGGCTGGACACAGGCACACAAGGCTGACCAGCGTGCTCAGCAGTCACTTGTGCCCTGCTTGGGGGGGGGTCCTCAGGTGAGGACCCCCTGCAATCCCTCCCCTCCTGTGTCTCCAAGACCTGTTGCTCCAGGTTTCTATGGATATTCGAGGAGAGAGGATGCTTGCACTCAAAGGCAGAGAAAGACTTTAACTACATAGCTCTACAACGTCCTTTACTAAAAAAATATTTTATTCTATTCCCCTTCTTCTCACAGCAGGAAGTTGATAAAGACCCAGCCTAATTTTTGCAGCTCCTTTGGAAGACCTTGGGCTTTCTATCAATTCCTTTAGGCCAATAATGCACGGATCTGTAAATCTCTCAGTCTAGGCATTGACAATTTTTACGAAGTCAAATTGGAAGAAAAAGAAGAGAATTCGGGTTGTCTATCAGATCTCACAAAAAACAATGCGGTTTTCCTAAATTTAATCATATTTTAGTGTAGTTTCTGACTCAATAACAAGTCCCTATTACACTCTGGCAACATGTGCTAAAGGCTGAAGATGTATATTAGCTGGTGTCTAAAGTGTATTTACAACAAAAGGGAGAATAAACACTGTTTATTTTCTGTTTCTGGATAGGTACCTATCTATGCTCCTTAACGTGTCTTCTTTTGAAAAAAAGCATGTACAAATATTGTATTATTTACTTGCTGGCAGGAATGACATTCCTAATGTATTATTCTTATACCCTTACATGCTGTAAAATTGTTGGTTTGAAACTTCAGAAATTATTTGCAGAACTATAATGTTTCACATCGTCCTTTTGATTATTTTCCTGTCCAAAATAAGAAAAAGGGCTGATTTCTTTGTGCACCCTTTGTTGTCAATTTTTAAAGCTCGTGTTTATTTGTGAAGTGAACTGAGAGTTCTCAGAGATTAAATTCAAAAGCCAACATATGTTTTTCTAGCTTTTTTTTTTTAGAGGAAAAGCTAATAAACACTGCTTTACATTTTAAGCTCTTTTATATAGCCAGTAGGGTTGTGGTTTATACATTATAATTCAGCATTTTTTCACATCAGGTGAAAATTGTTCCAATGAAGACAAGGGCAGAAGTAAAGAAACCTGCTAATTACTGATCTCTCTTATGTTCCTGCTGTGCTAAACTGTCCGGACATGTTGAAGTGAAATTTTTCTGCGATTTTCAAGTGACTAGTTCATGGCCCACTGCCGTGGAGCACCGGAGAAGGGATGAAATGCTTTAGTTTACATGCAACATTTACTAACTGTGTGGGTTTTCCGACATTAAAGAGGGGACAGTGACCCATGCCACCTTTTTCACACTCAAAAGAGCACTGAAAAAACAGTCTTCATAGGCTTACCTCAGGCTTCTCTGGCCCTTAACACCCTCCCCCCAGGGTAGGAGCAGAAAGAGAAAAAAGAAGGGATTTTATGCTCCTTTCTCTTCAACTTTTCAGGCGATATAAGCAGCATTTAGCAAATTCAGCCTCCAAATGGCTCCAAATGCTCGGAGCTGCAGGGGCTCATCCTTTGTTAGCCTCCCTCTATTTACACAGGATTTACGTAGGCTCTCCACTGAAGAGACCACATGTTTCTGACAGAAAGCACTTCCATTCACACTGCAGCAGGCAACAGGATTGTAACCACCGCAGCTTCACGCTGACCCGAGATTAGGGATTTCAGCAACATTGAGATGGTAACAATCTGCTAACTAACAAAAATTATCCATGGAGAACTCGGCCGCCTGCTCCCGTGAAAACTACCGCGGCCAGGGACACGAGGTTGCTTAAAAGAACAATTAACGCGGAGCTCTGCTGAGGACCGTGTATGTCCCTCTACAAATGCCCTGCGCACATACAAAAATGTCAGAAGGGAGAAAAAAAAAAAATCAGGCTGCAGCTTGGATTAAAACAATTTCACCCACTGGCTGGAGACATAACGTGTAAAAACAGACAGATGGACACATATGTAAATGCGGCTGCATTTGTTTCTCTGGAGCTGGCAAGTTAGTAATAACAGTATAGTTTAATAATTTATTTTCCATGGTATTTTCGCACTGGTTAACTGGACAGCAGCAACCTGCGTGCAGAACTTCAGGAACAGAATAACTCCTTCAACCTGGCTGCTGCTGGGGCAAACAGCCAAGTGAAAGCTAAGACCTTCCCCAGTTTTACCTGCAAGAAGTCAGTCCTGAAGCCGAATATCTATCCACAATTATTTTTCTTTTTTTTTTTTTTAAATAGAGTTTAGTCAGTCAGAGTTTCTACAAAAACACTTTTTTTTCCTCCAAATTTAGTATTTGTAATTGGATTTTTTCAAAATGCCTAATACACACACAAGCAGTGCAAAGGCTTCTGGTTAAACCTTGTGCTTTTTGCTCAATAGCCTTTCATGGGGCAAGCAAAAATTAGATGGGAACACAGCACCAGAAGGGACCACCTAGATCCAATTTCCAAACATCATTTTAATTCTGTGAATTACTTTGCTTCTGCAGCAAAGGGCAAAACAATTTACTTTTGCAGTAGTAACTCATACATGCATCTGATAAGCACATAAAAAGTGTACAGTATATTCTAAAGTTCTCCATAGTATATCATAATAAAGCTCTTCTGGGCACTCTAATGATTCATTTTTAGTGATCTCTCAAATGCCCTTATCCACAGTTAACACTCAGATTTTATTAAGGAAGAAAGCAGGGACAAATGTCCACTTAAGTCCCAGCTCTCAAATTCAACTCTGCTTGCACTGCAGTACCTAAAGCTAAAGCTTTTTTAATGTCCTATTCACCTCCCCTGTGTGGCATTTCTGCTAACACAGAGTTCACAATCTTTCAGCCCCAAACACAGAAGGCTGCTATCTTCAAGTCATCCAAGGAATGTGCCAGATACTATCATCTCCCCTGCAATACAAAGAACCAGAAAGAGGCAAAGACCAAAAGAAGACCGTGCTGATCAGGTTACTGAAGTCCAGAAAGTCTTTCCCAGAATGCTAAATGTTAATCTTTGAACCAGCAAATGTTATAATTAAGATCCTTGTAGTTGGGAGAAATGCTAGCTTGAGAAGTCAAAGGTACGGCATTTTAAGTTGTACTTTTTTGCACATTTATCCTAATCTCACACCCTCACGCTGGCATAACTGCCATCAAACACTTTGTTCTATTCAAGCAAAATTATCATTAATGTCAATGGCAGTTTTGCCTGAGTAAGGAGTGTAAGACCAGATCCTTGTCTTGTTCAAACAGAATTGCAAGCGCTGCACAATTGCAGAAGAGACATACTCATTAAAACTTGTGGTTTATGCTGATTTATGATGCTCTTCTGTTTAAAAGTGAAACTCACTGTGTACCTCACTGGGAAAATGTTCAATGCACTTGTTTCTACATGGTTTTAACTTGATTTGCCCCCATCTCCCTCCAGTACAAACTGTGAAACTTATGCATAGCTTTTTGGCACATAAGCTGAAGGAAAGCATTATTAAAATAAGTATTTTGCCTGCTTCAGTAATTACTTTCAACTGTGAGTGTAAATAGCTGTTATTCTGTTTAAATTTTTCATCATACTAAACGTTGTCACACAAAATGGCCTTATACTGCAGACTAAATGGAGTTCTTTTCAAATCTGTTTTTTACATATTTTTAGAAAAATATTTTTAGCATTCTCATAATAATTCTGTTAAGAATACAAGCTGCAAACTCAAAATCAACAAGTCATGAAAGAAATCGGGCAACCAAGAAGCATTCTTTTTTCTTTTTTTTCTTTTGCCTATAGCACATTATCTTTAAGAGTCTGTTTTCTTTTTCAGTTCCCTGTCTCTATCCCTATTTACATTATCACTATTGCTGTTACTGAGATATTGTTTTTAGTTTCCTCAAGCAGCTTTACAGAAGTTGGTGTGCATTAAAAAGACATATTTGGTTTTAACTTTCATTCCTTATTTCTTATGCAGTTATTTGTTATTCTGTTACTTTTGTCATTAGAATAACATCAAGGAATGTGGGTAAAACAGCTAAGCTCAATTAAAATTCTTCCTGTGCTTGAAGTTAGCTAATTAAGTTCAATATTATCTCATCAATATTTAACCTTTAACGTTTTTCAATTGCTTTCTGTACATAAGGGCAACAGAATGTGAAGAACCTAACAAGTAGATGATGTCTAACATCCTGTACTGTTCTTCTTCATTAAAATATTAATGTAGTTTCTTTAAGAATAAAATGGCATTTTCTTTGAGAAGGAAAATTATCTTCAGAGAAACTGAATTTTTCTTACAAATGTTACTCAGTTACAAACTATTTAGTATTTTATTGTCTTCCCTTAAATTACACGCAGTTAGACACGACTGCTTGTTTAGGAAACATCTCTTAATCTGTGTCTATCACTAAGGCAAGAGCCAATGTGCTGCTCACATTGCATACCTCTCTTTTCAGAATTATTTGGCTAGTAAAAAAGAAAAAAGAATCAGCTGAAATATTGTATAAGTGTACACATTCATAGCAATTTTTAATCATTTCCAAGAAAAGTTACGACTAGAAATGTAACATTTCCTGACAGATGCTAACTTAAATACTTCAGTTATTTGGAAGCATATTTGTTAGGCCACAAGTCCAAAATGCAAATTAGTCTATCTGAGGGTAACAAAAAATGGAGGATGGCTGAATACTTTCAAAAAACAAAGATGCTTTAATTAAAAAAAAAAAAGTGTAAAAATGAACTGTAAAGCTTTTCTAAGTGATAAAATGTATGCAAATGTGCATCTTACATAAAACACAAATAAGAGTACCATCTTGATATGCATTCACAGTACTTGAGCAGCATCAAAAAGATGCTTGCTGTGAATGCATAGATAAAAAGAAAAAATACAAAAAATACAAAACAACTCCAAACTTGGCAAATCTTACATACCATAAGAGCTCCAACACCTATGCACTGTAGGGTGGATTAACCCGCTGGGTGCTGCGGACATATACATGCACCTCCTTCTAAAGTGTTCATTTGGCTGGCAGTCTGGAAAACGCCAGAATGTGGAGGGTTATGTTGGAACACGGACAGTCTGCTTCTGTAGCCTTAAGTTAAACCCCACACCTTAAATATGTTGTCTTTGGTATCTGGAAACATAGCTAGTACTGGTTATAAGTAGTATGCTAGCTGGTACCAATGGCAATGGCAAATGCAGTGGCCACTGGCACTGGGGAGCACTATTTCAGCTGAAAAACTTGTGCTTGGGAATGGCACTTTCTGTGAACATTTTTTAAAATTCTCTTCTGAAAAGCCTGATCAGTAAAGTGTAAGCTATACAGAGCTCATCTGCAATATATAGGGGATGCTTTAAAAAAAAAATGACTCCTGCCATGGCCTTAAACATTTCATTTTATAAGTTCAGCAGACAGCAACAGATTATTAGAGCAAGCGTTAAAAGTCTCAGCTGTGATGAAGGATATGTCTAAGGATATTCACTGCTTCACACTGAAAAAGGAAGCATGTATACAGACCCAAGGATCCTGTGCAGAAAGCTCCATTAGGCCAACAAAAAGAGGTCTTTATGATTTTGGTACGCATTACCAAACCAACTTGCTTTCTCTCATCTTAAGAGTTTTACTGCATTGTTTTGGGAAGATGTGGCAATGACCAAGGGGAAAAGAAGGGGGAATTCCAGCCCTCTCCCTCCGCATCCCAACTATCCCATAGGCTACTTTGGACCAGCTTTAAGTGATCAAATGAACTGACAGAACAACAGGTAATTTTGCAGATATGCAGGAGAAGAAAAAAAAATGCTTTTCAACAAAATATTTCCATGAAAAACATTTAGAAAATAGGGAAGTACAACACGTAGCAGAACCACAGGGCACTGACTTGTTACTCCATCTCCTTAAAAGCCCACGGCACGAAGCAAAGAAACACAGGCTCCCATCCTAAGATCTGGAGATCAGCTTTCCTACTCAGAAGCCTACAACTTCATTTCAAGTCCTTCACTGTAGCCAGAAAGGTAAAAGACAAATATGCAGGGCCTGCAGAGTTCCTTTGCTCATGTCACCGAGTTTTTCCTAGTGAAGACCCAGATGTGCTGGAGTTCAGAGCAGTCCCACTGTCCTGCTCCTTCCTCCAGAGGAGAGTATAGGCTCTGTGTACGGACCCCAAAGGAAAAGCTAGGCAAGTTAAGAGACTTCAACTGCAAAGGGGTAAAGCTGAGTTTCCCCCCTGGACAGACTATTCACCTAACCCCTTACAGAACTCGCATTTATGCCATAAGATCAAATCTAAGCCCCACCAATCAAGTTGCAGTCTAGGTTAAATATGCTGATGCAGCAAATTTCCAGATCTTGATCACACTAGGCAGGGGAGTCATTCTTCTCAGTGATAAAGTCACTGAATGCACTCTGGAGGAGACAAAAAATTAAGAACCAGCTGACTTTGCACCATTTGAGTGAGGTATTCACTGCTGACCCAGAACAACAGAATTGCCATGTTCTGACACCAGCCAGGAATCACCACAGATGTGATCATCTCCAATTCTTTACTATTCACAAGAGCAGTTTCTCAGTTGGTTTAAAGCAGTAGGCTGGAAACTATATCGCTTAAATGTGCTTTGTATTAGGAGAAACTTTGTGCAGACCCTTCACCTTTCTTCCCCCCTCTCCTCTTAAAAAACTCTTCATAATTATTATAAAATGATGACAACAAGATCAGAAAAAGAAATTTGTATTTCATGAATTATGATTTACCCCAAAGACATTAATCCTTCTTTGCAATTTTACAGGGTTTTTTTTACCTACATGTTACCAAGTCAGCTTCCCAAACTCATCAGTGATTTATGCAGCAACTGAGAACTGAGATACTAATGGTGTTGGAGTACTATCTAGTACAAGATATGCTATTTGCTTTTCTGTACTAGCTCATAAAGTGACCTTCAGCAGACTTTTAGGGAGAAGAATATTCAAAAGTGGTCAAATGAGTAAGGAACACAGCTCTCACTGAAAATTGCTTTAACAGTAATCGATAATATTCCCTTTGATTATGGCTGGTAGATGCTTTTAGATAAGTGAATATATACATGATTAAAGTCAAACATGCCATTTTTTTTGCCAAATTAGAATATGGTAATTGTCCCTACTAGTTCTTCATCTCAAAACATATATCTTAAAAGGTTAAAATGCCATAGAACATACTTCCTTTACAATCTTTAGTACACTCAGAATGCAGCTTCTTGAAAATAGGTATTTGTGACCAAAAGAGGTATGCATGAACACCTTACTGCTTTTCTCCTTCAGATAGATAATATTTGTATTTACACTCTTAGTAGCAAAAACAAGATTTGGTACTGCAGGTCCAGTAAAGAGGTTACACGTGTTTATATATGTGTGGTTGATCAAAATTCTGAAGTTTTGGCATTTCCATCTAGTCTTTATTCATTCTAGTGATTCATTCTACCTGTAGTGTTTATTCATCTATTCTGTGGCTAGAATGGGAAATGTCCTGAAAGAGACCATATTATATCTAAGATTTGGAGTTTCCTCTTTTTACCCCAAATGAACTCAATAATAAAACATTCATTGGACCTTGTCCTTCATCTGCTGCATGTTTCCTGCTGTCAGTGTGGATGAGATATAAAAAGCTAAGCAGACAGTTTCATTTGGTTTCATTGTAGATAGACACTTTAGCTTGTACAACCCCATGGCCTTTGGAAGGATTGGGACCTGTGTTTGCAGCCAGTCTCTGCAATGAGGACACTAGCATTAACTCCACACATTTTTATGTATAATTTCTCTGTAGCTGTCAGAGGGGAAGAGGAAGATTTCTGGCATGATATACAGATATAGGGTCTTTTTTTCCTGAAGTTAGAAATACTGGCATTCACAATTCATTTACTGAGCACTAACGAGGCCTCTTTTTCAACTCCATTTATTGTATTTCTTACAAAATTGATTCATCTGAACAACAACAAGGAAAAAATCTAAACCATGTTGTTGGGCAGGCCTTCCTTTTCTCCTTGACCGGTGCTGCTTTCTGATACCCATGATTGCTTCTCCCTGATGTGATAAGGTTCAATAAATAATGCAGGCTTGGGCCCTAGACCTTGATGGTTCACAGACTGTAATTCCTTAGCAGCACCACACCAAACATTACTGTGGAATTAGTTGACAATGCTACTAGTTGTACAAATAAATAAATAAATAAAATAATTGGTCCCTGAGGATATCTAGGTGCTTTGGAAGTCTTAAAAAATAATATCTCTCTCTTTCAGTGATTTGCCAGTCTTCCTATACTCTATCCAGCACATAGGGACTTCTAAATTACATACTATAATTGACATCAAATATCTGTCCCATCAGTGAATATCTTTATTAGCATCAGAATCACTCACAACTAGTGTTCCTCAATGTTATTAAACAGAACTTGTTCTAGGTGTTGCCTTACTAATTAGTCAGGATGAGCCCGAGGAAGAAAATCTGGGTCATGTTAAATTAATTGGAATGAGCATGAAAATTAGCAGAGCAAACTGCATCAATTTTCTATAGAGAGCCTTTCTTCATGTTGAGAATAAAAATGGATATTATGAGGCATTAACCAAACTGCCTTCTGTGACTGCCAAGAGGTGTGTTACAGTAGCCCAAAAATATCATGCTCACAGATTTTCAGAAGTTAATGAGACATTTCCAGGAATGGTAAATACATGGTATTAAAATGGGTGTGCCTCTTATGGGAAAATGCCAAGTCATTTCATGTTTATTCAGGCATAACAAGCTCCTCAAAATGAGCATAATTTAAGAGGTGAATAGTGCAAGGAGGGCTAACATTCAGCTCATTTTCCTTAAGAAAGAAAAGATTAAATTGAACAAAAAATGAATTAAGAGGTTTACAAATCAACAAGTCAACCATCAGATTGCAGCCTCTGCTCAGTATATTCTCATCAGCCCCTGCCATGAAGTTTTCAAAAAATGTCCCGAAGGCAGGGAACAAAGCGAGCAGAACTGATTACAGCCACACTCACCGCCTTGCTGTCTAAACTCTGTTTGGCTTCCTAATGAGCTCACTAAAAACCTAATTCATCTCCCATAACCCTTCTCAGCCCTCCTTGAAATTCACCATTATGGAAATTACAGATGAAACATTTACAGGCTGTGTTCAAATTACTGCTTCTTCAACAGGCAGGTCCCTGACCCTCACAATGAGCACAATAGAGGTATGTCCGGCATGAAACCACTCAAGCCGCAGCCTATAGAATAAAGAGGCTCAGGAAGGTTAAGACTTTTTCTCATGGTGACAATGATTTCCGCATTAATGCTTTCAGTTCCATGAATATGGGAATTTCGTGGGTTTGACAGTATATCAAATACAAATTGTAATTCAGAAGGGGAGAAATGAGTTGTACTGATGACAAATAGCTGAAATAGGCTAATGTGAATTCCCAGCCTGTTCATGAGGAAACTCCCTCAGTTCCTCATTACATGAAGTCAAAATGATCCTCACGGCACCTAGCCTGTAACTGGAAGATTACTGAATTGATGGATCCTTAGTTTAAAATGCAGCTGTTTTATTCTGCTTTAGTAATTAATTCTTTTTCCAATACCATATTGATTAAGCGTAGACCCTGATAAAGTTCAAACTGAGAAGAATCTCTAGTGGCTTCCTTAGCTGCTCCAGAGACTCAATGAAAACTTCCTACAATTCCACCTGCCTCCTCAGAGTGCTGATCCAATGAACAGAACAGATTTTTTCTCATAAATTAGTTAGGCCATGTGGAGCTGTATTAGCTGATCGTTGCTTTTGTCTCTCTACTTGCTGACTTGCTTTTCACTTTTGCTGTCCTTTGTGCTGTCACACACAAAGTCGGAGTGCAGCTGCCATTCTGAACCCAAACCAAGGTAAAGAACAATTCGTACAAACTATGTTTTCTTCTTTTTGTTTTTTTTTTTCCTCTCCTCTCTCCCCTACTCGTTTTATACAGCTGCAAGTCCCTGAGCAGTGCCGCACTCAATAAGGTCTCCAGGGACCCAACTAGCAGGGAAATCAGTGCTGAAGCACACAGTCATTCTAGGGGACTCAAGCAGTAGAAGGAAAAATAACCTGTTCTCTTCAAGGCCACTCCACCTTTTGGGGTGGAATATTTGCTGCTTTGTTTTTAGTATCTAAAGACTCCCATAGTTCCTGAGGGCTTTTTTGAAGGAAAAAATAAAATCACATATGCACATACTGCAGCCACTCGAGACAAGAATCCACCACCTCACCTATACCAGATGTTACTGGTAGCTTGATGGCCAGTGGCTGCCCGCGAACACCACTTTACACACAGCAACATATTACAAGGAGAAGCATCACCGATGTGGTGCTGCTCTTCAAAGGGTCACCTGCACGTGCTGCTTCCTGGGATGCTGTCAGGAAATGATCTATGGAAATAAGTAACCTCAGGGTTACAGACATACCAGATACCAGCAATTCTTACTTGCCTTGCCTATCAGCCAGGGAGATTATTTAAAATTTAAAGGCCCAAATCGGATCTTACACCACCAAGGCCACCGACTTACCATCCGCTTTCGCACCAAGGCGGAAGCGAGATGGCTTTTCCCATCTCCCTGGGAGAGCCAGGCTTTTGGCTCCTCCACCCTGTACGTGCAAGGCGGGCAGCCCGCACGCACGCCCGGTGGGCCGGGGCAGATAGGCGCATTCCCCACCTTGGGAGCATTCTTCCGTGGGGCAAAAGGTCAACCCGCGCAGATGTCTCCGGCAGACACTCGGCTGTCAAAAGGTTGCATCATGTGGTGCACGCGGTGGCCGCGCACAATGCGCCGCTCTCATGGAGACACGTAAACACGTTGCACTGCTAAATAATTTCCTTGTTAAGAACAGCTTGTTTTTTTCCTCCAAGTTTTGCTCAATTATCAAAAAAAAAAAAAAAAAAAAAACACACACACTGGGGAAAAAATAAAATCACTTCAAAACCTTATTCCTGATTCATTGCTTATGTATTCTATTTTCCTTTTCTGTCACATTACTCAGCACAAGATGATGCTTCTGTTTTATTTCAGATAAAAGAGAAAATAAAAGCACCATATCCCAAATTGTGCAACAGTCAAGCATATAGTTTGGAGACAAAAAGCACACATTTGGTGAAAATGGAAAATAGCAAGTAATTTGTCAGAGAAATCACAGAGCCAGAAAAAATATATATAATGAAAAGATTCTCTTCAGTTTTAATATATCCTATGCTAATTTCTTTCATTTAACAGGACCAATCAAATATGCACATTGTGTGTACAAGTGCAAAACACAATTATGAGTCTTCATACATCTAACACACATTCAGGTTTGTCTTGTGTGGAAAGTTTATTTCTGCAAGAGCTCTTCAAATATACCAGGCCCTAGTTACCACAGTGGCTCAGCTTTTTAATTTCTGCTGCCTCCAGATGAATAATATAACACAGATTTCTTCTTTGTTGAGGACACTTACTACAAAGCAGCTTGCAGCTATCACACACAATACAAAACAAGTAATTTCTTTCTAAAGCGAATTCAAACAAGCTTATCAGAACTGCTATCTATTTATAAATTATATATTTAACAGTAAAGTAAGACAGACATGGCTGGAATGTTACACATGGGGAAACATGATTAGAGATATTCCAAATTACTCAACCTAATCCTAAGCAATAGAATCTTAAGGGCACTGGGAATTTCTAGAAGAATTAAACATTATACCTTGTAAAAAGCTCAATTAAATATCCTTAAAAACCAAGCTGCAATTCTCTCAGATCTGTCTGCAATATATAGTCCTTCCAAATGTAGGACGGCAAAGACAAACATTCTTTTTCTTTTCATTTCTGTAATCAAAGAATCTACCAAAAGCACATCTTAAAAAAAAAAATCTTGCTCAATGATTTCGCATTCAAACACTTGGCCACCTTGAATTAATAAGAATCAATGAAGATACACATTCTAAAAAAACAGCTCAAGCTCCATTGGTTTAATCCACGAACTTTAAAGACCTAAATTTTATGAGCTTTCCTCAGGGTAGGTATTTCCATGTTCTGAAAAACAGAGCTATGGACACTTGACTTAAGCACATGTCTTACACTGACATGTTAGTTCCAGCAGGTATTTTTGGTGCCAAGTTTGCCTATTGATATTGTCAGTCCTGGAATATATGCTCACTTGTTTCAGCAGGTGCTTTAAGAATGGCATAGGACAGAAGAAAAATCGCTTACCCATTTAGTATCTATTCTTAATTCTACATGTCTCCAACCTCTTTTGAAAAAGATGACAAATATTTTACTGGAGTTGTTTAAGACATAAGGAAATGTATTTGAAATGGACTGCAAAAAATATTTCTCTTATTTGGCCAATCTGACATTTTGTCTAGTCATTTCTCCTGTCTCTAATATAGCGATGACAGATCTAGGTTTAGCTGTGTGCCCCATCTACATATAGAAAACAACCTCTTATTGTGCAAGTAATGTTAACTATAGAAGAGAAAAAGTAATGCTGAAGAAAAAAAAATCACAGATAATGAAACTTTATGAAAGCTTTCATTCAGCCTGGACTTTTGAAGACCGTTTGCTAGTCTTTGCAACAGAGGATACATAGGGGAAAAGAAAATAATCCATAAACAAAATGGGGATATTAATATTAATCATTCTAAAGAGCCAAAAGAGTTTGCCCTTAAAAATGCATTACAGTGAAACATAATCAGATTTACACACACGTACTGCTGTCACATTTGTGGGTCAGTTGAGATCGTGCATTGCAATTTTCACAAAATCCACATGCACAAATACACACTTCTTGCAGGTGTTATCTCAGACTTGGTCTGCTGAGAAGCGAAGTGAATCCCCGCAGCGATGTTTGAAGGTTTAAAAGCTCAGTTTTTTTGTTTCTAAATGCCTATGAAAACATTGCCTATGCTCAGAGGCCTTTTCAAACGAAACCAAAGCTTTT
>JAVCKT010018079.1:0-11852 GCA_032273925.1 Rhynchotus rufescens | reverse complement strand
GTTACTGAACTACACTGCTTTCCCTCAGCTGAAAAAAACTAAGTTTGGTAACACCAAATCATATAGTTTTGAACCATGCCCAATTCAAGGAACAGAATTGTGTAGGGAATACTAGTATTCCACCAATTGCAATTGCTAAATTCAGAAATTGTTGCAAAGAGTTAGACTGGATAATCTAATCTCAGTTATTGCTCGGAGCTGACCTAGATGAATTTTAAATTCCCTGCCTCTGTCTACATACTCGAAAAGCAAGCTTATCTCCTTAATGCTCCTTTGCTTTAGGAGCAACTGGATCCCAACAGATCCCAACAGATCATTTCACTTAACATATTCTCTTGTTGCTGGTGCAAATATGAAAGCTCAGAACCAAGAAACCTAATATCCTTACTTAGTCTGAACTTATATTTACCCTTTCCTAAAAACAGAACAACAAAACATACACACACACATAAAGCTCATTGCTTTACTCAGCAATACTCAGAGGTATGAGACAGGAATACTCAGATATATAAACACAAAATGCCATAAACTCCTTTTTATCAGAAGAACTTATAATGAGATTTCCAAGCTGGCCTCTCATTTTCTAGCACAGGTTTTGTACAGGTTTACCTGGACAGCTCTCAGAGCTGCCCATCTGCTCTTTGGATCTGGCCTAAAGGGGTAATGAAAGGCGATGAAGCTGCTCTGGGCTGGCAGCTCCCGGTATGACTGTGCAGGTGCAAACCCCAGCATTTCCCAAACGCACCGCGCCAGCCGTCTGCGCCCGGACAGCCGCCTCCGTGGGCTGCACGCACCCACAGCAGCAGCAGCTGAATACACGTTCTGAATACGCGGCGCCACAGTCACCTCCTGCCTACCCACATCGCCAGTCTGCAGCTGGCTGCGGAACAGGTTCCGTGGCATCCCCAATTTGCCATTTTTCAGGGGCAGATTTGGCAGCAGATGAAAGCTTGGGGCTGCCAACCACACCACATGCCAGGGAAGCTGAGCTGGAATGGGGGGAATTAACTGTGCTAGGCAAGCAGCAGCATTGAAATCTCCTTTCGCCTGCAGCACTAGGGAAACCAAGGCAAGGAGCAGCGTCTCTGCGAGGGATACAGCTGCAAGTCGCTCCTTCCTCAGGATAAGCCACGATTGTCAGTCTGACCTTTTGAATTCATGCCCAGGGAATAAAAAAGTTTTCACCTAGTCAGTTAAAAAAACATTTTTCATTACACCAACCCTTCATGCAGCATTCTTTATCTATGATTTAACAGGTCTTTTACCATTCGTAACTTCTGTGATTTCAACCAGAGGGAAAAAATGCAATGGGATTCAGCATGACTCACAGGTCTTGTGAAATATTTTTAAATGGCTCATCCTGCAGGCTTTTAAGCAGGATTGAGGCATCATAAAAACCTGAATTCTTTACAATGGCCTGGACACCACGCTTCTGCGAAGTAAATTTTGTGCTTTTAAAACGTGATTTTGTTCTGAACATGCAACAAATTGCTGTAAAACTTAGCAAATGTGTAATTGATGAGGCACACAAAGTTTTCTAACTTCAGGGTCACTTTCTTATACACTTGCACGAATCTTTAGGCATTTTTTTTCATTAAATCAAATTTTCAACTAGCAAAGTACATCTGTAGATCTGGATTTACTAAATCAATGAAAAGTATTGCTTGCATACCTGGTTACTCTGCTTGCGCTGCACTGCCAGCTCGCTCGGGCACGAATCTGCACAGAGCCACCAGAAGCTGCATTGCCACACATCTTCTCCTGTATGTATTTTTAGTGAACATATGGATATTCCCCTTCCTTTTTTTTCTTCTTCTGATGTGGTTGCATCCTCTTCCCTGCTCCCTTATAGCACTTATAGTAAAGGGTACGTAGCTGTCTACCGTAAAGGCACCTACCCTGTATTATGTCCCTTCTGATGATGACTAAGGCTAACTACATCTCTGCACTCTGGCCTGAAGTCCTCTCTCTGTCCTCAACTTTCCACCCATCTCTCTCTGATCACAGGAACATGAACTCAGAGCTCAGTAGTTTTCAAGGGTCTGCACTGCTAAGCACTTTGCCAGCTTCAGCCAAAGGCTCCGCAGTTTGCTCTTGCATACAGAGCATTTTAAGGAGGTGACTGGCTTGCCCTAAAAAGAGCAAGAAGAACAGAAGGATGTCCTGAAAACACTCGCAAGCAGAACTTGGCAAGAAAGACTCGATGGTCTAACCGGTTGCACGCTCTGAACAACAGCACCTGAAAGTCTTGACCTTTCCCAGGTTCAAGAGAATTGCTATACTGCTGCTCTGAATAATTCCTGCACAAGACTTACTAACAGTAACAACTACTAATAATAAAGGGTTACAGAACAAATTCTGGTTTCTGAATATCATTGAGCAGGAAAATTGATCACAACTGCCTGTCTCTGAAGCGCTGGGAAAACCTGTCATAGTTAAGAATGAAAGTATTAGGCAGATGTGACATTTAATATCTTAACTGTCATCAGACAGGAAATTACATTGTTACCTATTAAAAAAGAAGTTTGATGATAGGCATTATAGACCAACTTCATCCCCAGGGCAATGCTGCCTCCGACACCACCTGTGGATCCAGCACGCCGAAGACCTTCCACGTCAGTCGAGCAGCTCTGTGCATTCTTATTCAGCCTTTTCTGCTTCCTTGTGAAATTAAGGTTTTCTTATTTCGGTTTTTGCTCTCTGTGGTACTGCCTGGGCTAATGCGGCCCCGAGAACATGAGCGGAGTGCAGCTGTGGGCAGCCGCGGGCAGCAGCGCTCTCGAGACACCCCTGGGGCTCCTGGCTCCTTCCTCCCCCTGCCTGCCCTCTTGCCAACACACTCCAGGTGCCTTGTTGGAGCACGCTGCCCGCCTGCCTCCGGCGCGCTCCTGAGGCCCTCCCAAACCAGTCTGCACCCACCCGTCCACAGAGCTGCCGTTTGAATCCTCGCGCTGCCCTGGCGCTGGTTCCTGGGCCCAGCCAAGTTCCTCTGCAGCGCTGGGGTGGCCTCTGCTGCTCATGGCTACAATGGCCAGTTTCAGAGCCCCAAAAGCTGCTGTTACACCCACACACTTTACTCACTTTCCAGTATAATATTATTAAGGAGCCCCACACTTTTGAGGAGGCCACAGGCACTTGTCCATCCTGAGTACGGCTGTACTGAACACGGGAAGCTTCCACACCAAGCTGTGTGGTATGGCAACCCCAACATTAACTAAGGGACTTGCCAAGATAAATGAAAGCAATCTCATTTTTTGAGCTCCTCTCTGAAACCTCTTGCTGCTTTTGCCTCAAATGTTCGACAGTTCAAAAGTTGCAGATGGCAGAGTAGTACAAGCTTAGAAAACCACAGATAGACATGGCTCTGGGAAACTCAGAGAGAGCAGGAAGGAGAGGTTAACGGGGGAAAAGCCTTACAAAAGCCAGTGACAAACACTTCTCTATAATAAGACAACAGAACTTGACAGGATTCCTTGTGTTTTAAGCTTTGCGTTCCTTTCTTGACAGAAAGTAAGATCCATTTCCCCTTCTGACATGGTCTATCATGCCTTCAATAAAATCCTTCTGGAGATCAATGTGCACATACAATATAATTCGACGTTATTCCGCTGCTACAGGGAACATCTTGAACATAATTGCACCACATGGAAGTTGACTTGCTCTGAGAGAAACACACAAAAAAGCTTTCACAACAAATCTGTAAACAGATTCACACTCCCAATAGCCATGATAAATCCAATTAAGCAGCCAGGACTGGTGCTACAACCTGTCACTAACGGAGTTAACACAGTTACTGTCATATGGAAAAGATGCCTAGAACTGAATTTATTTTCTTTTTTTTTTTTTTTCTGCAAAAAGACATGTAAAGAACAAGCAAGGCATGCTGTCCTTGCCCTGGAAAGAGAGCAGCGCACTGCAACATCAGGGGAGCAAAATGGCCCCGAGCACCGCTCGGGGGACATAGAGGAATTTAAAACATGCATTACATATATAGACAAGCCTTAATTCGGTGATTCTAACCTGCTGAGTTTCTTGGGGCATCCAAGCTGCTTGAGCCACACCTGTCTGGTTCAGACATTGTTCAAATGTTTGCAGAGCTTCTGGACAACTTGAGCAATAACGATTAGGCTCAAACACTCCATGAGTTTTTCCAGGTGTGGCTGAATTGTTTCTGACCTCCTTCAACCAGAGCTTGTTTGGCTTACAGAGCTAGCAAGATCCTCTTGTGTTTGGTGCTTCCAGCTCCTTTTGAAGCAGGGATGGTATTTGTGAGCTTACCGGTTCTGCAGGGTCTCTCCAAGCCAGCAGCTGCCCAAGGCCCAGATCAGGTGGCAAGAATCACCTGCCTATGGTAGCTCTCCTTCGGAAAAACAGTTCTGGACATTCAAATGGGAGGCTTAAAGAAACGCAGCAAAAGCTGACTAGATGCTGTTTGCTTTTAAGATTAAAAGCTTTAAAAGATTTTGTTTTCAAGAGCAAAGCCACTGGCTGAGCCATAAGCTCGCTGTCTTATTAATGTGAAACCTTTGATGGCAAAATGAGCACGTGGATATATAAAATCGCTCTGCACTTGAATATAAGTATGATATAAATGAAAAGTTTAGGACAGAAGAAGACTGCAGGAGAAAAACAAAAGGCATTTTCACGAAAATGGAATTTCAGTCTTCACTATGGGGTCACTCTTGTGCCTTCATTTTTTATATTATTTACACTCTAAACTCATACACAGGTTAGCAGGCCTAATCCTTAGATGGAACTGCCTTCAGCTGGGGCGGCTGCTAGCACTGATGCCATTGCCTGTATTTATAACTGAGCTTGGCTCCACTTCTGACCACGGAAGGCTGTTCAGAAGCACATAAATGGTAAGGACCAAAGGGATCAACCCAACCACAGGGGCCTCCCTAACTTTCAGGACCTGGTCCCTAGGCAGGGAGCGCAGTGCTGCAGTAGTGTAGGGCAGGCTGCCCTACGTGCAGCGTGCAGCAAACCCGCTCCCACTCTGAGCTGCACATCATTAAACCTCTTACTGACCCCTTGTCTTGTGAACCGCACGCCCGGGGCTCTCCTTTCCTTTCATGTACTGAAATGTGCTGTCAGAACAAGCAGGATTTTCACAAGAGCTTGGCCATAGTTTCAGCTTTAGAGGAATCCCACTGACATCAGCAGAAACACAGTAGCACAGTATAGAGAGCAAGGTGCAATATTTTGAAGACCCAGGACAAGCATCATTGCAAGGACATTGGGCAAGTACCGTTGTTGCGTTTGGCATTGGATTAAAAATCCTAAAGCCTCCACGTACTTTGAAGATCCCCCTTGCCAAGGAATTTTAAAAATTATTCTCTCTTACTGTGTCAAGATAGACGACAGACTGAAAAAAAACACTTTGCTGGGAGGATTGAGGAGGTAAAGTTGATACTTTCTGCATTTTCTGTTCTTCTAACTTGAAGCTTCTGCAGCCACCGCCAGAGGCAGGAGCCCAGGCTTGCTCAGCCTTTCCTCTGACTCAGTACCACAAGTTTACATTTTGCCTGGTGTGAAACAACCGCTCGTGCTCTGCTGCTCTCACTGACAGTAAAATCACCCAGATCAACCAGTTAAAACATCTCTCAGAAACGAAAACTTCCTCTCCTAGAGTCCCTAAACTCTTGAGGCAATCTTACAAGACCAAGAAACTTAATACCCGCATGTTTTAGTAGTAATGAGAACTACACGACTGAATTTTATGTGGGTGCTGAGGGTGGGTGAGTCCCAAGGTGCATGGGTGAGCAGTAACAGGCCACATGCGGTGCTGAAAACACTAAACCGCCCCAAATGCACAGGTTCTGAAAGAACAAGCAAAAATTTACATAATTTGAAAATGCTAAGTTAGGGGGGTGTGAGCACCAGAAAGCCCAGGCTGAGCTAGTCAGAGCATGCACATCAAAGCAAATAGCAAGCAGCAAGACAGCCAAAATTTCGCAGGTCAAAAGGCAGAAGAGAAGTCGGAAGCTGCTTGTGTATTCCTGACAGACCTTTTGGATGGTCTGTTCTTCCTGGACCTTCTCAGGGTCAGCATGGCTTAGTTTGCCCTGTCTTTCTCATAATTTTCCTGATCAAAATCGACAGCAATATTTTCAAACACACACAAAAAAATGCCTCTGCTAAGAAGTCTGGACTGTCTTCAGTGCTGGTACAAGCCACAGCTGGGAAAAAGTGCCTGCCAAGAACGCACCTGGTTTATCAAACATCTGGTTTTCCTCAAGGGCTACAACGACAGGCCAGCAATTGTAATGGTGTTATTAAAAAATTGGATTGCAAAGTAATAGAAAGACATTATCAGAACCTTCCTAACACAACCAACCTCCTTTGATCTAAGGAGTCTTGACAAACTCCTTTGACAACACACGTAACTGGGCACAGTAGGGCTAATATTTAATTCCAGGAAATAAGGAATTGCTGCAATAATTCTTTTCACATTTGTTCACTGTTAACACGTATTTTTTTCCAAGTGCTTCATCAAGTCCCAGAATAATAATTAGAGGTTCTTGTAGAGATGTAACATTTAATATGAAGGTGAATCTTAAAGTGCAAGACAGAGACAACACATACTTAACGATAAACAAGACCCTGTTCCCATAGCTTTGTTACTAAGCTGTACCACGTGATGTGAATTCTGGTAACAGACACAGTGCATCGATTTTATCTATTCATTCTCTTTTCAAACTCAATTATGATTGTTTTTCTCTTTATAATGAAGTGATTTGAAATTATGTTTACAATTCATTACACTGTGCATGTCCTCATTTTCTCCACAGGCCAGGTAGAGAAAAACAAACAAAATGAAACAGAATTTGGGTCCTACAAGGACCTACATCCTTTTTGTCAAACAGTGACAGGCCCTAGGGCAAATTTAACACTGTGTAAAACAGATCCTTAGATTTTCTTATTAATCAAATAAGCAACTGTACTAAGAAGTTTTCTTCTAGGCTTTGTGTGACATGAGTATCATTCAAGAGTAGATGCCACTTTCAAACTGTTATTTCCACTCATCTCTGCTTTGGCCTCTCCTCACAATTTTGGCATCTTTCTCCATCACAGAACAAATCTATAGAAGGTGCTGGTACCTGACCCACTACTGCCAGACAACCTCACAGCTCCTTTAGGACCACACAACCACTGTCAATCTGTTAACCCTACCTCCTTCCAGCTGCGCAGGAAATATAAGGAATGCTAAAGCGTTGATAACTGCTTTATTTCCCTGCAGGATTGCAAACTCTAGCCAGTACAACAGTATCATGCTCCCTGCTTTTGATTTACATCTGCAGATATATCCTAACGTGGCAAAATATGTGGGAGCCCGATGCATTTAGAAGCTTAAATGTTTAACTTTGCTGGTTTGCTGGCACCATTTCCGAGCGCAAGCATAGCCTGATTACATATTCCCTTCCAAGAAAGCCATGTTTCCTGGTTGTCTCTACTCTGCACGGTGCACAAAGCTCATCATCACAGACACATCCTCTTTGCTGGGAGAACTCTGTTGCTGCCGTGTGCATACAGAGCCTGGCACCGTGCTCCTCTGTGCCGGCTACACATACTGCTGCTCACCTGAACGTGAGGTCTTCCCGGGTATTGGATTTCCCTGCACGCAACCGTTCCCGTGTCTATGCTGGTGGTGGCCGGGCTGGAGTGCTCTTTGGTTTCAGCTTTAGTGCAGGGACTGAATTTTCGTGTTTTTTCCTAGGTCCTGTGCCAAATTCATATTTAACTTTGTGTGTAAAGCATCCAGGGCCTCAGATAAAGTGAAAGGGCAGGGCTTTCCATAAGCTCATGAGCTCAGGGTACAGGGACATCCCTTAGTGTTATAAGCAGTATCACGCATCTTGTTTAAATTGCATTTTAAGACAAACGCAGAGTTCATCCTCAAAAAATTTTAGCCTAAAATGGCTTTGTTTTCCTACAGCTTTTCTATTCATTAAGTGTGCAGTGCAGCTCTAACATTTTCTCTTGCAGGATACAAGTCTCTGCTTCTAGAGGAATCTGGCAGCAAAGCTATTTTGTGGGGTGCAGTAAATGATTTTCTGGAATATGATATCAGATCAGGTGAAGCTCCTTTGTGAGATCTCACATGAAGTAGCCGACAAACTGCAGTGCCTCTCATTTCCTTAGGCAATGTCAATGTTCCTTTGGATAAGGAACAGGATTTCTTATCTTCTTGTCAGGGAATTAAGAAGCTGCAGAAAAAAAAAACGAAGACTAACATACTAATCACAGCAATTTTGGCATGATCAATAATAAGAGTTCCTTCTTTTTATATTTTTTTAAGAAAAAAAGAATGCCTCTCCATTGTAAATTCAAAGCAAAGGAAGAATCCAGCAAAATTTTTATCTCTGCTTCCTTCCTGTATAAATAGCTAATATCTGGCACACCAAAAATAGACCAGGTAAATATCTAAGGCCCACTGGTTCTTACCAGAAGCCTGGACCTAAGTTTGCTTGCTACTGTGTAAGGAAGGAATACTAGCACTGAAATCAATGCATTTCCACCAGAATACTTAGTTGAAGTAAGAAAGCAAATACATACACATCCTCCACATTTTAAACAGCAACAGATTGAACCTTCCTTCCATCCGACCCAGAGCGCCTTTTAATACCACTAGGAAAAATGAGTGCCCAATTAATCTCAGGTTAAATGCCAGGAAAGCTGCGTAATTCACAGCTTTTCCTTTTCCTATAGGAAAAAGAAAAAAACAGTGTTACTCATACTGGTCTATTCAAAAACATTTAGACTGCCTCTCTCAGACATGCCTGACTCCCCACCTGTGACTGGACAGGAAAGCATGTGTTATGACACATGATTTTGCAAAAGCATGGACAGCTAGGACAGAAGAACCTTGGATTATACCTTAGAATGAATCTTAGATTAAATATGCAAAGCTTTAAGGAAAAAATAATAAAAAGGTTGTTTTGTCTAATTACCGTAATATAAGTAACCTTTCAAAATTAACCTCCATTGTTCATTTTTCAAGCTTAGCTTGTACAAGTACTGCAAAAGATATCTAGACTATCTGAAGTAGTTTAAGAGAAATAAATACTCCTAGAGCAGTACCTAGATGTCACATAAAATAGAGATGAACATAAAACTACTGCAGCAGTAAGTACCTACACTTATTTATTTTTTGTAGATCGTTTTGCACCCCAAAAATAAATCTGTACTTTCCCTGTGAAATACTTCAGACTAATGCACTCCTGAAAACAACAACAAAAACAGCTGGAGATGAAGAAAATAGCCTGAAATGGCTCTTCTAATTTTAAACTCTAAGAGACCATTTACATCAAATAAAAAGACACTATAAATTGCATTATTTGTGAGGGCACTTATGGAACACAAATTACTTGTGTTACGGGAATAAACATTGAACAGAATCCACCAAAACATGTGAAGCCCTTTAAAGGGAAATACAGTAGCTCTTGATCCTAAATAAACTACAGTTAAAAGAGCGCTTAAGCACACATAGATATTGTTTTATTCTGATTACATGAGGAAAGCTAAAGGCAGAAAGGCTGCCCCTTTTGCTAATTTTTTCTTTCTTTTCCAGGAAACCAAATATTAAGTACCTGGATTACAAACCTCCTCCAAGGGTTGATCCCACTTCCTTTGACGTTCACCTCCCACGAATGACACAATCGCACGCCCACACACCACCTCCAAGGAAGAAAAGCACCGCCTTAGCTTTAGCAAACCAGCATCCACTTGGTTCTGGCCAAAGAAAAAGCACCCTGTAACTCTCTGCAAAAAAATGGTATCTTTTGCTGACGTGAGAAGGGGGCAGGGAGAGCACAGGGAGAAGAAAAAAAAAATAAAATAAAAAAAAAGAGTGGGGAGGAATCAGAGGAAGCTCCCATTAGTCACTGGGAGCATGTGTTGTGATTTTAATGGTGTGCCTGGAAATTAAAATCCTCTGCTAGCATTAGTCAGAAAGTAAACATGAGGCTGCCGTGGGGTAACGGCATTCGCCTCGTGGGGAGGCAGCTGGCAGCCTCGGCACCTCGTCAGGGACAGGATGACAAGCTATCCACGCCAAGCAGGACAGCCACAGCGAGTAGCCGGCTTTTCCGGGGGGCAATACGGATTCTGCCACGGCAACTTCAACCTCAGTGGCCAGGATCTCGGCTTCATACCTCAGCAGCATGAGACTTCTCCGGTGAACACTCAGAGTGATTCCCAGGATGACCAACATCGCTGTCAGCCACACCTGGGTTTTCCATAGAGCTAGCTCAGCCCAAAGCTCATCTTGGCTCTAGAAGCTAAGATAGGGCTCTAGAAGCTAAGATATGTGCTTCAGATAGGGAGCTAGGAAACTCCCTTCTAGGACTGCTCTAACAGAGTAATGACCTCTTGTTCATTAAAGACTCTTTAGTGTGCTAGGAAATCGCCTAATGGCTCTATAAGGCTCATGTGAATATGTTCTTCTTGAATATCAAGGAAAGGCAGAGTACAGTTCCCCCTAAAGCTTCATTTCCCTTCTGATTCACACCGATGGACTGTAACCCCCATGACAGTAACTGAGAATTAATCAGCAGTGAAGTGCCAATTGCTCTAGGAATGGAAATACAAGGGAGAAGTGAGCGTGTCTCTTATTAAAAAAAAAAAATGTTGATGATGTTAATATAGCTGAAAAAAATATTGCAAGCTGAATAAAAAGGGATTTCTCCAATAAACTTGGTTATTTTTGTCCCTTTCTGTTCACAGGGACCAAAAGGTAATGCATTTCTAAGGATTTAATGGCGAAGCAGCTAAACGTAATACATTGTATTCCTTTCTCTGCCACACTTCCTAAAGGAAGAGGACGATAAAAATTATGTAAAGACAACACCCAACCTATATAAAGACAAACGAAGGCAGAAAGCTACCCCCGCTTCCTCCAGCGCCTCAAGTTTGTCAGATGCTGCACCTTCTATCAAATCCAGACTATTTTTGCACTCGTTCCCGGCTCCGTTAGCACTTGCAGGGAACAAGCCACAGCCCTCTGCGTGCCCAGCGTGGGCGGCACCGGCGAGGCGCCGAGAGCTGGCACCCCCGGCTGCGCCCACGCCGCAAGGTGCAAGGCGGTGGGCTGGTGTTAAAAAGAAGTAGAAGAAAAAGGCCACGCTACCCCCACCAGGAATTTGATCTGGGATAACAGCAAAAGCAGCCTCTGTGCATTAACAGAGCATTAATTTTAAGGGCAAAAGAAGTAAGTTTTCTCACACAGTGAGTGGATGGGGAAGGCCAAATGCAGGCCTTGGTATGCAGTACCACACTGCGTGTGGTCCAGAGCACCTTGGCAAAATGGTGGTGGTTGGTTCTCACAGGGGAGAGTTACGAAAACACCACAAAAAAACATGCTGGTCCTTTCCACCGTTGCCTGCTTACTGCATCCCACAAATATGCAGAGGCAACTCGCATGAACTGGGGCACTGCACCCAGATCGGCCCAAGTTCAGGCCTTTGCTGCTCCTACGCAAGAATTTTGTTTTTAAGCCTCTTCTTGGGCACACTTGGGAAATAAAACCCGCTCGCCCCCCCGCCACAAAGCGCCTGAGGGGCGGCGCGGCCGGGGCCGACACTCAGCGGCGGCGACGACCGTTAGGGGCGGCGACCGTTAGGGGCGCACTCAGAGCGCGGTGACCGTTAGGGGCGCACTCAGCGCGCGGCGACCGTTAGGGGCGGCGACCGTTAGGGGCGCACTCAGCGCGCGGCGACCGTTAGGGGCGGCGACCGTTGAGGGCGGGCGGGGCGCGCAGCAACCGTTGGGGGCGGCGACCGTTGCGGGCGGGCGGGGCACGTGACTCCCTGCTGTGCCCCGGAGCCGCCGGCCGCCGCCATGAGGCCGGC
>JAVCKT010018078.1:5724-26338 GCA_032273925.1 Rhynchotus rufescens | reverse complement strand
CGGCTCCCTCCCGCCACGGCCTCGTCCCGCTCCGCGGAGGCCGCGCGCCGGGATGCCGCCGGAGCGCGCGGCCCCGGCCGCCGCGTTAGCACCCGGGTCACGCTCGCGCCACAACTGCTCCTCTGTGCTTGTTTGAACTGTCCCTCCCAATTAGTGGTAATAAGTGACTCGGTAAAGATGAGCAAACATAGCGCATTCATTAGCCCCCCTCCTTCCCGGCCTAGCCGCGCCAGGAAATCCCCCGAGCCCAAAGGCCCTAATACTTGGAGGAAGGCGAAGGCGGTTTGTGTGGCGCGAACAAGTGCCGGCAAAAGGCAAATTAATGGCAAGTCGTTGGGAGAGTTTGTCTGAAATTGTTTTATTCTGGTCATCCCTGGGTGAATTGATTACACCTCGGGGTGAAAATATGTCCAAATCAATAAGCTTAAGCTAAGAGGGAGAAAGACATGCGCTAGCCCCATTTATTTCATCCGCTTTTTTTGAAGAATGGCACATAATTTACCAGGTAGAGATCGCTTTTTCAGTGTGAGGACTAATGACGAGTCGCGGCGAGCCGGGCCTCAATCCATCTCCTGGGGGAGTGCAGGTCACTGCCGTGGCTGTGGCGAAGCCCCCCAGCCCTCGGAGCCCCTTCCCGTCCCCATGGGGCAGACAGACAAACAGACAGACATTGTGTGGGGCTCCAGCTAAGGACACTGTTTCAAACCTCTCATTTAAGCAGAAAGTCTTAAAAAAAAAAAAAGAAGAAAGAAACAAGAAGTTTAACATGGAAAAGGACAGTGAGGAGGGCACTGAGGTCCGCTGGGTGCTTTGGCCAGATGCTCCAGGCAATGCCCTTTTCTTCCTGGGCACAGTGCGCGGGGAAGACGGAATGGAGCCCTCATTAGAGCTGGGTGCTGGGAGATGCTTGGGTGCCTTTTACAAACCCCAGAAAGCACCTTGCTGTGTCATGACCTGCTCACCTGCCCCAACATCCCAATCCCATGACATGAGCCCTACTGATTCCCAATCAGACCCAGATTTCCAAGATGAAAGCGTTCACCTTATCTGCAAGGATGTGCTGGCCCTGAGCAACAGCCTGCCATGCTATTTCATGGCTGTGAGCCCTAAGGAAAATAAAGAGGAATCTTGCAACCACTGCATGAAGAAACGGGGGAAGCCTCCTGCTCCTCCCGTGTGTGCCAAATTCCCAAGGCCATCAGAACTGTCGGAAAATTGCTCTGCGTATCCGGCATCCGAAAGCGGAGCTGCCTTCCTTGAAAAGCCAAGACATCCCTCCGATGTTGAAGATCATATGATCTTGATCATATGATGTTGAAGATCATATGACCGTCCCAGGAGAGCGGCAGGGCTCGGCTGGCGGCTCAGCTGCTGATGCCAGGGGGGCACAAGGGAACCTGGGGCGCATGGGGGCCCAAAGCAAACACAGCAAAACTCCAGCAGGGCTTCCTAAAGCCTTTCCATGGAAAGTGCCTGCACAGCGTTTCCCAAGGAGCCCAGAGCCTCATGCTCAGAAATGCCCCTGTGCCCGCTTCACATGTAGGAATCCCCAGGCAGCGGGAGGTGGGGGATGTTTCTCAAATTTGTGGATATTTGGGTGAAGGGAAGTGAGGGGAGAAGCCATCTGTGATTCCTCAACATGCTCCGCAGGCGTCGGGATTTTGCGGGGCATTAATCTCCCTCTTGGCCGCCTCCAAAAGCCGTAGAGCGGCTGTCAGCTCCCTCGAGGGGCGGATGGGCTGTGTGCTGGAGACCATCAGTGTCACACGCCTGTCACCAAAGGGGGCTCATGTCACAAGCAAGCAGGCGCCCTCCTGGCCTTGGGACCATCCACACTGTGTTAGCAGTGGGTGTCTGGTGTTGCCACAGCCCAGCAAACATCCTTAAATACCGCTTTTGCATAAATAAATAAATAAATAAATAAATAAATAAATGCAGTGAAGGCCTTACTGAAGAATAGAGATGGACTCCATGCAGGAGAAGGACTTGACCCTGTCACCGCCTCCAGCCAGGGTGGGAAGCAGGGCTGCTCCATGCCCAGGCCTCTCTGCTGCGCTCTGAGCAGTGGCACTTGCCGTGGCCGTGACGGTGCCACCCACACTACGTGCCATGAAAAGGCTCCCATCCCTCCAGCAGAGGACACAGACTGAAGGGGCCTGGATGCAGCCCGAGCAGTGCAGAAGTTCACAGTCTCATACTTGACTTTTTCAATAAATCTACCCTGTTAGTCAAATTCCTTTTGTTCAGAGAGTGCATGAAAATGCCTGACCAAACTCATTTGTGCTGCAGGGTGAGAAGTAATACATCTTTTTTAGTATTTTAGTGAAAATCTTTAGTAAAAAATCTTGTTGAAACACATGGTATTTTGATCATTCAGGAGCTCCAGAATGGCTGGCACGGTCCACACGCAGGGCACCAGGCATCTCCTCAAGGACATCACGTCCAAAAAGTCACGGCAGCCAGAGGCTGGAAGAACGCAGAGAAGACACTCTGGACTGCACAGATCAACCATTAGCCAGAGCAGAAGAGAAAAGCAAAGAGCACTGGACTTCTTGCAAGTCTTCTTGACTTGACAAGCAAGACTTCTTGAACAGGAGCCCAGTCTCTCCAGGCAAAAAAGAGCAACTTTCCATGCTGCTGCCGGCCGTCCCGGCCTATCGTGCTGCCGCCTCATGGCCCTGCAGTGATGGCAGGAGGTCACGCAGTGGTGGCCTTGCTCCTCCTGGGGTCTCCTCCTCATGGACCCCGTGGCACCACAGCCACCTCTTCACTCATAAGGCATTTCTCAGTTCTGTTTGCCTGGCAGGGAGCCAGGGGGCTGGCAGCTTGTGCAAAGGAGCCCCCAAGTATCAGACCTGGGGATTCCATCAGCAAAAAGGAGAAGCTTGGCTCTCCTCGCTGCAGAAGGGCAGGCAGAATGGTGCGTGATCCGGTGCGGGCCACTCACAGCGGGACGGACTGTTTGCATGTTGATGCTGCCTTTGAGTGATTCGTTATGAAAAGGGCTGGTTTTCACCCATTCAAAATGAGAATGGCTCGTCCTTAAAAAGGTGAGGTGTGTGATGAATTCCTGAGGGCTGGGGAGAAAGAAAGCCAGCTCAAAACCATCCTTTGAAAAACTATTTATTTTTAAGCCACTGGCTGTTCTGAAGAAGCAAGTGCCCTGCGGATGGGGCCGCTTCGGCACCAGCTCCCGCACGGGCTCAGCACGGCCCCCCTCGAGCAGTGTTTTTATCTCTGTCTTGTATTTTGCATGACATTAAAGACAAGGGGCAGCCAGGCCAGAGTCATAAAGGGAAAAATGGCAAGGCCAGGAGACTGATTCCTTTCCTCATCTCCCTTACATATTAACAGGCACAAACCTCCACATGTGGCAGCAATGTAAACTAGTTTTATTACTCAATAAAATATTTGAAACAAAATAAATGGTTTTGTCAAACACTATATCTCCTCAAATAATAACGCACCGACTTAAAAAGAAAAACAACCAGCATTCATATTCTATTGCAAAGTTTTATTTCCACTCCCAGAGGAGAGCAAAACAGGCATTTCCATTTTGAATTCAAATACTGTATAAGAATACAGTAACTATAGTTCTCAGAGGGTTTGTGCAAATGCCAGCAAAACAAACCCCAAATCAAATTTATTAGCTGGTGGAGATCTCTAACAATTTTACACAGTGACTGATAAAGCCTCCTGGGAATTCCTTTCAACATTAAGTGATTTAAAGCCCCTACAGAAACTTCATTGTCTGTTACAATATATAAAGAGTTTCTCAATATCAAGTAATGCTAAAGCAGCAGCAATCAGGTTGTTTATTATTGCCAGCCTATATGTTTTCTTTAATCTGGAACACTTACCAGGAATTCTAATAGCTAGAGTCCTGTGGAGAACTATAAAGGGACAAAGTAAAAATTAATTAAGCATTGCAGCCTGTGTTTTAAAAGAACTATCTCTATTTTGATTGTAAGGTTGAGATGCTTACTCGTGCTCCAAGTGTGTTTACAGAAAATGATACATATCTTATTCCCCCATTACCATCAGCTGTTAAATACCAACAATCTGCTCAGTGCTGTCCAAGGCACATACACACACGTGCCACAATAACCCCGCAACCAGCGACCGGATCCACAGCCCACTTGCATAAACGGATATCTGGAGCTCAAAGGAGCACAGAATGAAGCTGTTGTTGTGCCATTACAAATGGAGAACACACAAAAAGATCCCTTAAATCCTGCCTGCTTTTATCTGCTAGGATTCAAGAGTGATACAACTGGAAATGAAAACACATTTTACTTTTTCCTTGAAAATAACATCTTTCCTTGAAATGCTCTCCAAACAGCTGTATTTCAAGGGGCTGGCCAAGACTACTGTGGCAAGGCCTGCAGCCACGAGCACTGCCCTTTGAGGGCAGAAAGGGCTCAGGATGCAGCTCAGGCTCCTAGGAGGGCACTCAGGAGAGGTCCCAGTCCAACGTTTAGCTCCCCCAAACGTTTGCTCTATCACATCCCATTGCCAGCAACACCAGGGAGCACTTCCCTACAGAGCCAACCTGCTGCCATCAGAGCCCAGTGCCGCACGGCAGAGCACTGGCACGCTCGTCACGGGTCAGCTCGTGCACTCTGTGTCCCAGCCTGGGCCCCACACACACCTACGGGTCTTCAGCCACCACCGGCAAAAAGAGAAAAGCTCAGGAAGCCAAACACAAATGACGTGGAAAGGGGAACCCATAGCAGGTTATTTTTTAAAAGCAGAAACAGGAACGGATGGATTAATTGCCAGACTTCTATCACGCTTATTTATAGCTCTTTCATTTGCATTTTATTTGTGAAAATACTGGGGGGGAGGGTTAATCAATTGTCACAGTTTGCAAAGTCTAAAGTGACGGAGCATTTCTCATTGCCTCAGCTCCCAATACAAACGTCTCCCAGACCCGACAGGCACACTTCTTCATTTCAATTAGAGGAATGCTGATCATTAGCTACCTAATAAGGACCAATTTTCTGTCACAACTATTTCCTAATTAAATTCAAAACAGAGATTTCTAACCCAGATGGTCAGTGATGCTACAGATTTGTTTAAATTTGGTATCACAGTAACAAACTACTAATTAGGGCTTGTAAATACAGCAATTCCCGTATGACTGAGTTGTTAGTAATGCATGCAACCAGTTTATTAAAGCACTAATTGTGTCTGGCTTTACTTGGGCCTAATACATAATCCACTTATCACATACTGGTACCAACTCATTTTGAAGGGATTATGAACAAAATCATAAATGAGGCCTTCCATCCAATTCCCGGTGTTGCTAATAAAGGTTTGGTGTCAGGTCTAGACGATTTTCTGCCCCTGCGATAAGTGGCATCGAGCAGCGCCGCGGTGATTCTGGTCATCTGCTCTCCAAAGCATAAATCATGCCCAGCGACTTCCCCGTACCCGGGCTCTGGCAGCCCCGGGTGCCACACAAAGTGGGACAAAAATGCTCTGAAAACCTGAGTTTCTGTCCAGACCACTATTTGGCACTTGTATGCATTTTAAAAATAAATAAATATTCTCAGGAAGTCGAGGGAAGCAGCAACCTCCTGCTATTCTCAAACCCCCACGGGCAGAAGATAAAGGAGACGGGGCGGGCGGAAGGCAGCAGGGCTCTGGGCACCTCGCTCTGGCCTCTAGTGCCAGGCACCGCACGGGCCCGCGGCCACCACACACCCTTGAACGTGTTCCGTGGCTGCACGGGGGGCACCACAGATTCTGCCCATCTACCCCCACGAAGGCTCCAAGTTGCCCATTTTTAAAGCCCGAGAAGAGAGAAAAACTGGGGAATTCAGCTCAGCTCCCTGCTGCACAGCTCATCATATCCCACTCTGCCACGGGATTTACATAGCACGCGTTTCGGCTCACATTTACGGAGGTGCAGGAGCCCCTCCAAAGGCTCACTGAATTTGATTTCATGGCAACATTCATTATAAAGAACATTAATCTGCAATACGCCACTGCCAGACCATGCAGGCTGAAAGAACCTTAACTGTATTAGCTTTATCGAGTGCGTGTAAAGTAGGAAATAAATGATAGATAACTGTGAATTGCAAGGTTATGTAAACATTGAGGGGGTTTTAGAAAAATCCTATTAAACCATAAAAGAAAAGCAAGGATGGTTTATCACATCACTAAGACCCAAGAATGCATTAATAAATAGGATAATAGATAATGAACCATGGAGTACAAGGCTAAACTATCATTCTATTGTGAGGATCCTGTGACAATATAAACAATGAAGGACAGAAAAGCTTTGTTGGTCTGTCACCAGAACCTGGTAGTGCATCTTTTATAACCTATTTTTAATGAATTCACAGCACCTATCATTTATTCTTTGCCCAAATCCCTCATTTTCCTCTCTCTCACATGCAAATTCCCATGCTCTTCTCTTCCTTCACCATGACTTCCTATGCGAAACTCGGGGTTTCTGGGGCTTTCAATAGCCTTTGATCCACAGCAGAAACACATTTCAGCTTCTGCTTTCATATTTCCAAAGGGTTGCTGGGATGTTAGTGAAAACTGTACTTTTTATGCAAAGTAGGAGGAGCTCTCACTCCTGTTTTATCTTTAGCTTCTCCTGTAGTAGGAACATGAATAATCAGACAGCCCTATTTCAATCCCAAGTGGTGAAGCCTGCAAGAAGCAGCTGTGTCAAAGCTACCGTTTCTCCTACAGCTTCTTGTATTCTCCAAATCACACTGCAGACTGTTGGGGAGGACTTGGAATTAATTTTGGTGATCCTAAGCTATCTGAAGACACAACTAAGATTCACTCACGTTTTATTTTCACTGCACAGAGGGAGCTTTTCTTGCCACAGACAAGGCACCTTCGCTCTTCTCCTTATTACTCAAATCCATTGCAATAATCTCGAGAGTACCTATGTGCATATAGGGTTGTCTCCTACAGAACTACCACACCAAGGAGATCTAGCAGCCTCCAGGAGACTGGAGAGCCCTTAGGCCAGAGCCTCTCATTTGCTCCAGGCCAGAGCCAAGCACATGAGGGAGGTGGACGGTGTCGTACGGTCTCGGGCGACACACCGCTCTATCAGCACAAAGTTTGCACAGGAGCCTGTCTCATCCGTACTCCTTGGATACTCGAGTGGTTGTTGACTTAATGTAGTGATGAGAAATGCCCTCAAGCAAAGCTATTTTAGTGGCCATTCAGTCTCCCCAAGAGCTTGAAATGTAAGAGTTTGGGAAAACATTTCCCTTCTGGCAGCTCTCCTGGCTCAGCAGAGCCCAGAATAGAGCCTGGCTCCAGTTATATAGCTTTTTCCTATGGACACATTACACAGGAGTCCTATTTTTGTCCAGCTTCGTCAACTTAACACCTACAATGTGACAAGTAAGATGCACTAACTCGTGTTTCTTTTTTTTTCCCAATAATAGCTTTTCAAAACGGGGCTTGAGAGAGGCTTGAGGAGGCATTAGGAGAGTCAACACCTAAAAATGCCTCCTCAGGAAGCTGCATCACACCCTTCATCACCAGAGCTCTTCCAAAGACGGCTTAGGAAGAGTCAGTTCAGAACACAAACAAAACAGGTGCTCCAGGCTGCTCATTGAGAGTGCATGGCCAGCAGTGCAGTCTCCCCGCTGGCTTCCTCGAAATCCTCATCCAGGTTCTAGGATCTAGGATTCAAACTCTGGTGGCTTTTCCACATACGCAGCTGGAAAAAAAAAAAGCCAGCAGAAAGGCACCATTTCTGTCTTGTGATCGAGTTCCCTTTCTTCATTTCCTCACATGGCACCCAAGCTGGATGGCCATGGCGGGCGGCCACTGCTCAAGGCCCTCAGCCACGACACAGGAGCCACCGCGGCCAAGGGACCCTCGGTCAATGTCCATCCCACAAGATACAGGTGGGTGGCAGCAGGGGCACATGTGTCCCTGAGTCTGAGCTGGGGTTTTCTGCCCCCTCCAATGCCAAGCACTGCAGAGACAGAAACACAGCGGCCTGTAGACACTGCTGCTGTGCTCCTCACTTCAGCCTTCCCTCCAGAGCGCCAGGGAGCGGTCAACTGCATCCTTGGGAAGCAGGCAGGCTCTGCATTTATTTACATCTCAGACCCAACTCAAAGAAGTGGAAAAAATGGGAGCGGAGGATGCAAAGAATCCAGAAACCATGATTAAAAAACAAAAAACAAAACAAAAACCAAAAAGCCAGCTCAAACACCTGCCCTAAGAAAAGTGACAATTCTTGAAATGGAGAGTTGCAGCTCAGCCACCTGTGTTTGCAATTCCTGGCCACTGATAAATCCTGCCCCAAGCAGATGCTGGGATTCTCCAAACCATTTAGGCGAGCAGGATGGGGTGTCTGGGGGCCAATAGGGCCCTCCTTGAGAGAGGATACATTTCCTCTTGTGCATCTAGGTCATCCTTGCACAGCCTCGCTTCTGGCAGGCATTTTAGGAAGCTGATAAATAAAAATTTATATAAAGATACACACTGAACATAAGCACACGCAACATGTGGAGGAAATAAATAATACATGTCAATTAAGTATGTTGGAGAATTTTGCTAACATTAAATTAAACCCTGAGAGCAGACACTATCCCTCTTGCCTGGGGAGGAAGCAGGGCAGCTCTGAGCTCTCGCCAACACTGATAGCCCTGATGTGCAGACTTGGTTTCCCTATGAAGCAGAGGAAAAGCACAAGGTTGAACTTGTCTTGGGTCCACCTGGGAGGTGAAAGCCAGTGAGAATGCTGGAGAAGTTGTAGGGACCAGGACACAGTGTGAAGGAGCAGGATGCTGGTGACACAACTGAAGAAGGTGGCTCCCCAACAGCCAAGAGCCAAGCCAAGAGAGAAGAACACAGGAACCATCAAAGAGGAAGCAGGAAAGAAAACAGGGGGCTGTGTAAATCAAGCCCAAAGAGGGTTGGATCTGCTGCACTAGAGACTGTGGCACCAATTCCCAGAACGAAGGGGCAGATGGCTTCAGCAGTGGTATCCGACTGACTGCAGAGATGAAAGGCTGGAAAGAAAAAGGGAATAAACTGGGAGTGGAAAAGCATTTAGCAGTCGAGGCAATTTTGCTTGTTAATTGGCAACCAGCTAACAAAGTAATTACGAAGTTACTGTATGGCCAGGGGGGAAAAGAAAAAAAGGTTGGCAGCAGAACGGTTCATATTCCCTCTGAACTCTACTGCTTGCTGAGCAGCTTTGCTCTCCAAACTGCTGCTCTTCCTCCTGCTCGCTTGAAGGCACCAACATCCTGGTACTCACCACAACGTGGGGATGAGCAGGGAAGGCTGGACTAGATGATCTCTAGAGGTCCCTTCCAACCTTGAATATTCTGTGATTCTGTGAAGACCAGAGCAGCATCCAAGCAAAGCTGACGGGCACCTTGGGATCAAGCCGTGGCTTCAGAAGTCTTAAAAAAAAAACGCAACGCAAAAATGCCATGGAGAAGAAGGGGTTGTTGAGCCCCCAACATCTATCTTTGTATGTCCTTCATCACAGCGTTCTTGGCAGAGCTTGGGCTAATAAGGACATATTTTATTGTAGGGCAGTGAGAAAAGGACTCGCTAAATCATTTGCCAAGCACTGGTGACCTGGGCCCCCGAGGACATTTCCATGCTCAGCACCCACTGATGGGAATGGGGCACCTGAGCATCTCCAAGAAGCCAGACCTGGCTTCTGCCATCAAAAGGAGCAGTGACGTTTCTAGCTCTGTTGAGCTCTTACATCTCTCAGACAAGTAAAGAGGGTCAGGCTTGAAAGACCAATTGCAGAACATATGCTTATAGGCAAGATTTATTCTTTTTTTTTTTTTAACTGGGATAAAACTATGAAATTAAACTATCTGTTGTAAATTATACACTCAGGGTGCTGCAGGAAAGAAACAACAGCCCTTCTGAATCAGCCCTATTTAACTATCAGCACGAAAAGGCACTAGATGGGTAAGCAGCTACAAGCCCTTAAGCTCCAGCCAACGCGAGGAGCTAAATGAAAAAGTTTGCTTGACTTCTGTGGAAAAACAGGCTGCAAAGAGGCTGTTACTATAATCCTATCCAACCTGAAAATGTAATTTTCTCACTTCCAAGGTTGGCTAGAGCTGCTATTCATGTTTCAACCCCCCGTCCTAAGCCAGATTCTTAGCTAAAAGCAGTTTCTAGACTGGGAGTCAAAACGCTATGTTTATTGTAGCAAATCAAATGGAATCAGAGGCATGTGCTAAAAGTTGCTGCAATCAAAGCTCTCCCGTGGCTCTGTGCTATCTCACACGAGCCATGCAAGTCTTAAAAGGGCAGGACCATAAAATTTGTTTGAATCAAACCAGAAACAAACTCAGAAGTCGGATAGTCTAATCAGCTGCAGTGAAGTCCCAGGACTTAATCCACTGCTCCGCACAGATGAAGCACAGGCCTCTTCACCCCTCCGCTCCCCGGCCAGCAGGGAGAAGTTTCAGAGCTCTGCCCGACCGCCACTGTCACTACTTGCCTCCATTTATGAGCGATTATTGCAATTGAAAAAAGTCATTTGAAAATATTCGTTTAAGGAACACCTAACTTTTCCTGAACTTTCCAATGGTTAGAGTCCTATGTCTCAGTATTTTGGTTTTAGTTTTTAAAAAAACCCATAAAACTAGTTCTTGCAGCTACAAGGAGAAAAAAAAAAGACAGCTTCCCTGCTGTTTTAAGAATACTAAAAATTGTGTTTTTTTGAATGTTCCAGATAAATATGACTCAGAAAGTGCCCTCCAAACCTCTATTCCATTTTCCCCAGTGGGGAAATTCTTGCTATTTACAATATAGGCACTGCAGAAAACAGATAGATGGGAGTAAAAGTTGGTGCTGGATTCTGCTTCCGGTAATTCAATTATTGAGAGAAACCGGAACACTCGGGTAAGGAGCAAATATTTTACTAGGGCTCCTGGCCTCTCACTGGACATGCAGATAAGGCTCCCCTACAGTGTGGGACAGAGACCAAATGATTATTTGAACTACAATCAACATTCAGATGCTGGACCTTTGATTTATTCTTTTTCACATTCTTTTTCTTTCTGATTAACATGTATAAGTTCATGAAGGGAGAATGTAGGGAGGATGGGGCCAAGCTCTTCTCAGTGGTGGCCAGTGACAGGACAAGGGGCAATGGGTGTAAGTTGAAACCCAGGCAGTTCCATCCTCATGTGAGGAGGAACTTCTTTCCTCTGAGGGTGCCAGAGCCCTGGAACAGGCTGCCAAGGGAGGTTCTGGAGTCTCCTTCTCTGGAGATGTGGTGTTTTAAGTGGCAAAAGACAGATTCCTTCAAACGGTGCTAACCCCTTGTGGGTGCATCACACTACGTTTCCTTGTCTTTGACAAGGTTCCTGGATGTTCATAGGCAGACTTAGTCTCCAGCAGCAGATGGGACTGTTACGATTGTCTCAGCCTCTATATGTGCAGGATACAGGGTTTGCCCAACTGCTGATCTAAACCACCCTTGGAAAGCTGCTGGAACCTGCCTTGGGAGTGCCCTGGGCCAGCACCAGGGCTCTGTCCTGCAGCTTTGCCTTGTTTCTCCACCAAATTACAGCTATCATCGGCTCTGTCTTGTCCAAGTTGGAGATCTTCAAAAACCTTTCCCAGTGCTGCATCCTATTTCATTTCCATGCATAAGCGGTCAGAGCAGTTCACACACTTCTCTGGAGGTGCGCAGCAGAAGAAAGCATCCAGGATTTGGGAAACGACTCTTCCTAATTTCTATCACATATGGCCTCATTCGCACACGTAGACCACCTTGCTCTCTTGTGAAAGAGGACTTATTTGCAGTGACTCTAAATCCTTCTTTAAGGCACTGTGGCACTGCTGTCCAAGACAGAGCTCGCGTTCTCCCTTCCCCAATGTATTACCTGAATCCAGAGGGAATACCACATTCATCTGCCTCCACGTGGGTTTTGCTGCCCTGCAACCATCCATCCCAGCAATTCGTGTCACTCTGTGACAATAAGCTGCTCTCCTCGTTTACCTCTCCACCAATCTTTGTGTCATTGTGGAGTTTTACAAGATTTCATTTTTTCATCTAGATTGTTGAGAAAAATTGCAGTGGCCTCCTGTCTACACGCTCTCACTCGCAGCATTGACCCTGGGTTATATTTCCCCACAAGTGCCTGTGTTTCAGACCTGCTGTTAAGACCTGATACCTGCTCTGCTTGTTGCAGACTGTTTCTGAAGGAGTTTAATGCATGGTTTAACAGCAAAGATAAAGCTGAAGTGTTTAAATTCTACACCACAAATAGGAAGTATACTGAAATTGCAGAAACAAATATTTTTTGAACCGCAGCATTGAAATCCTCTCTGTTGTATTCACCTGAGCTCAGTGCTCTGTTTTGCTCCTTTTATGTCTGATCGTATCCCTAAAGCTGTACAGTAAATTCTTTTTAATGATGGCTTGAAGTGTTTGATACCACCTAATGTTTTATGAGAAACACCTAGACCAGAATACAAGTCTTGGCAGGTTAGAAAGGAGAAAAAAAGACGTAGCTTTGAAGTTTTTTTTTTTTTTTTCCAGATGGCTTTGGAAACAATTCTCTCAGAGATGTGCACTGTAGCTTTAAGGTTTTGAAACTACAGCATCCGGCTTCAAGGGACCCTTGATGTTTACCAGCACATCCTCATCACTGTCTAAGCTATTTCTTGGAGTCCCTGCGTAGCGGGAGGAGACAGGAATACAGAGTATTTTTGCTTCCAGCCATAGGTAAATGCTTACTCAGTTGGGTGTCTGCAGCGCTCCTCGCGCCAGCGCATCCCTCCGGAGAAGCAGAGGGCACTTCCCAGGCTGGGCTTGCCCATGCAGAAGGAGAAATCTGAATTTCAATGGGGCATTAGCTGCTGGAGCGGAGAGGCACCTCTCGGTGGAGAAACAGTCCAAGATTTGATTAAAATAAAGCTGCAGATGTTACTGCAGAGCACGTCCCCCCGGGCCATATGCAGGATTCCTCTGTCGAAGGAGCTTGTGTGGAATGAGCCTCCCCTTCCTCTCTTGTAGCAGTGCCCCGCCATGGGACAGGCTCCACGTCACCTTTTACGAGTGCCCCTGATCCTCCAGCTTGAGAAGCGAGGGACCCTTTTCTGCCCGCACACCCAGGAGTCGGGGTGGTTGTGTTTATCCAAAGCACTGCTGTGGAACAGCCTTGAGAAAGTACCTCTCCTTACGGCCTCTGCTGCCGCGTGTCTCAGCAGCTCCTCGTCCCCAGGCTGTTTTTCCTGGAGCAGGGGAGCTGGGCTGTCCGCACAGGCAGACAGGGAACGGGCAGAGCCAGGCCCAGTGCTCCCACTGTGGCGCATCCAGGGCTGTGGCGCCCCTGGGCCCCTGGCCGTGCCGGCTGGTCCCCCTTAGCCCCGGCACGGCCAGGACGCTGGCGCTGACGGCACTCGGGCACGCTGCCCTGCGCCAGCAGCACTGCAGCCTGGTTTCATCCCCCGCTACCCTGAAAGGTGTCTTATTATATTGTTAATTCATCGGATGCAATGTTCCCTCTCTGATTTGGCAGAGGGGTGTTTCAAGGAGTGATACGACTGCAGAGAAGGTGAGCAGCCCGCAGCCCCGAACTGAATTTGGCTCAGTGCTCATTAGCTCCTATGACCAAACTGAAGGTCCTTTTAAGCAACTTTTTTTGCCTTCTAGTTGTCCATTAAATTTCCTGCTAGTGCTACCTGAACTGAAGGATAAAATCCAGCTGAAGTCATGTCATGGTGTGCTCTGAGGTTGCCCAAATACTCATGGCTTGGCTACGAGGATCTGCCAGCACCTTTTCCATCTCGAGAGAAATTAAAAACCCAACAAATGCTCCCTATTTCCCCAGGCTCCCTGTTTGCTGGAGGAGGGAAGGAGACACACAGGGCACTGAAGTGCCCAGCAGGACATGCCCGTGCCACACAGGGGTTAAGTCCCGCGATTTCTCTGCCCGCGGAGAGACGTGGGCAGTCGTCCTGTAACCCCAACCGCGCGCGCTCCGATACCGCAGAGCGGGCTCGATTTACGGGGTTCCGGTGATGAGCTGCGTTTGGTCTAAAATGTAAATTCAGAAGATTTAGGGGAGAGGAAAATATATACACTCACATATATATATGTACATATATATGTATTTTTTTTTGGCTTGCACTTTTCCTTATCTCAAGCCGGTGAGGAAAAAACCATCCCAAGTTTCTATTGGACTTTGGATGAAGCGGAGGCAGCATATTTTCCCTGTCTCTCATGGAGCATCACACCCCACTTTGGGAACTTCATTTATATGCACATCATATGCAATCTGACTGACTCCTACTGTACCTTTGAACAGATCCAATCAGATACCCATATGCATGTAAATGAGGCTCCCCGAGCTGCGCTCCCAGCGCCACGGAGGAAGAGCTAAAGAGCAGCCCCTTCCCGAAACTTGTTACAGTGACAATCTCCTCCTGCAAAACACAATAAAGTGCCCCTGCCGCCCGCCACGCCGCGCTCCCCCCAGCCCCACGTTTTTCTCTCTGCCGTGCATGTCAGGAGAATGCCCTGTAACTCACTTTTCCAGACTGAGGCAATTTATTTAAACATGGATTATTTGAGGGGGGAAAAAAAAAAAAAAGAGGGGATGGGATACAGGGTTTGATTTTAATCCCTGCTAACACAGAGAAAAGAATGCTCGTGTCACAACTCAGTGAGTGTAAAAATTAAAAAAGGCTGAGACCATTGTTTGAAAACAGGCAAAATAATTAAAATTATTATGGAATAATCACATATCACACAACAACCTCCCACTCTTATGAGCAACAATCCAAAACAGCTCCTCCAAAGCAGGCCCAGGGGCAGAGGTGCTGTATATCATTCAAAGACCATCTGTCATTCAATTCCTGTAGCCTCTTCCCGCTATTCTAAGGGCAGGCTGAAATTTAGTCCTGGCATTTCTTTTTGCATTTGCTAACAAACAGCAGTGATGGCAGATAAATATGGCAAACAATAGGTGCTTGTAATGAACTGGAAAGGGATATGGATTTTTGGAACCGGCACCAAGAAGTTCCTGGTCCTGCGCTGGCTCTGGGGACTCCCAAAGCCTGGTTCTGCCATGTGGCTGCACAGACAGACATCTGCAAGCTGTGTTAGGCTTTCAAGAATTCAGCCAACCTGCTAAGGGGCTGATTTAAATAAGATTTGTTTTTTTTTTAAAAAAAGGAAAAGACTGAAAGCTAATTTCAATCCATGGTAGGATAAGGAGCAGCACAAAAGGATCATGGATATACAGCACAAGCAATGCAAAGATTACATACTAGCAGTAATCTCTATTTTTATCCTGTGCTTTTCTTAACTCATTCAGCATTTCATATTGATCCTCCTCAGGAAAGGCAGGAGGAGATCCTGATTTTCTACTGTTCTTTCGAAGCTCATTCCTGTTAAATGCTGTTTAAGCTAGTGTTCATTTTATCTTTATTTATTGTTTGGAGACTAAAAATGAGCTGTGGTTGGCTGGAGCTGAAGCCGAATGGCAGAATTATTATTACGCAAACCTTGAATCAATACAGTCTCTTTTCACAGATTAACTCTCTCTGAAGTGCTCCAGTTGCCATTACTGGACAGGTTCTAAAATATTTCCGGACTGAAAGAGGAAAGGATCATGTGAGGAAGTTATTTCCAGCCTCTGCTTGCTGGCATCAGGCAGTCATTATTTCTGTAATAATAATCTTGTAAGAAGTCACTTGGGCAGCAGAAAAGCCCCAAAACTTTCCTCATGCAGTAGAACAAAAAGAGATCAAGCGAAATAACAAAGTGGGCTAACTTGGCTGTTTGAGGTTCATGAGAAGTGAGGACACCGTTTACTGCCCAACCTTGCAGCAAGGAATCTTGATGCTCCTGGATTTATCCTCAACCCTCTGTGGTTGAGATGAGTGAGAGTTGTGATTTCCTGGAGGTGTCATCCTCTTTCTCCTGCAACTTGGAGTCTGGGAGAGCTGGGGAGGTCACTGTCTAACATGCCAGCAGCATGGGCATGCACTTACCTCCTTGTATCCTTGGAAGTATGCGTGAGTAACATTTTCCTTCAATTCTCCTGCTTCTTGCATGGACGTAGATGGAGAGCAGATGGGCAAGAATAAGAGACAAACAAGAATAAAGTGATATTGGTCAGGTGGAGGAAGCCACCCAAAGCGCTGTATGACTCTTGCCTGCTAGAGGACACAAGTTCTGAGACTGAGATGGGCCTAAATGGGCTGTTGGAGTCCTCTCTTCACCACTGTTAGCCCAAAAAGTTGTGATTGGGAAAAGTCCACTTCTTCCAGAAGTGAATTATCAGGAAAGCTGTAGCACAGGGCATTGAGTAAAGGCCTGGGAGCGCTGATCTGTGCCTTCAGATGCTTCAGCCTACCTGCATAGTTCATTATATCCAAGAATGAAACCGTGCACCTACAGGAACACGGCTCGGATGAAGTGCAAGGCTCAAGCAGGGCTGCTCGGAGCAGCACTGAGCTCTGCTGGCTGGGCCAGGAGGCTGGACGTGCATGGAGGGGCAGGGAGCTGGGCTCGAGGAGCCCGGAGCGCACAGAGCTACCCAGACATAATCTGGTCGGGGGACTAACTTTCATATAGACACTAAGCAAGGTTTTTAACAGTTCCCTTTCAAAGTTTTGAGGAATAAAGCACGGATAATGCTTAACAACAGGTGTGCTATCAGGATTAATTAATTAATGTAATGTAATTAATGAGATCTTGAGAGCAAGGTGACATGAGATGCAAACGAGCGCTATAGCAATCAGTCACATTTTCCAAGCTGATTGTCTTTGCTGGGAATAAAATGTCTCTCTAGAAGAGCATGTAGCCACTTGTTTCAAAGTGGAAAATGATAAGTAGCACATGTGGAACAATATGCTCATAATGTTGCACTTTATTAGGTCCTGATGACTTTGTTAAATGGTTTGCAGATGACTGAGGGAAGACCCCGACCCACAGAGCTTTCCATGTTCCTTTTTTAAGCTCCTGTCCAGTACCAGCCGAGTAAAATTAAAACTCAGTGTAGCTCAAGGCTGAGACACAATGGGGCTATAGCTGAGTGGAAAAGAATTTTTTGAAACTGAATCTTGCTGAATGATTAATTTTGTTTAAACACCTTAGCCAGGAGCTCTCCTCTCTTCAAGTTATGCAGTCAAATACCAAGAGCTATTCCTTCATTGAAGAACAAGGCTTCGTCCATGCCTTTTCTGTCAAGAAGTGCTGCATGCTGGGGAAAAGGCTTCTGGGACCACAATAAAAGATAGTGTCAGAGGTTTGGGTTGAAAATCATATCTGGAGCCGTGGGGTATGTTGGATACAAGATCATTTAGATAGTGGGGCTCCAGAGGAGCCCAGGAGCAACATGGAACAACCCGTCAATGGAAATATTAGCCATACTTGCAGTAATTCTCCATTTGCAGATTTACCTGACTGTCACTTGAGAAGAATATCCAGATGTTCCTGTGGCTCCTCCACAGCACAGTGGATGCCTTCCGTGGAGAAAGGAGAGAACTGGTCTCCCTCCATGGCCAGCCAGCCAGTCCTGAGACCTGCTGGCTTTCATGTGGAAAAGTGCTCACAGATGTCTGCTTGCTGGTGGCAATCTCTTTGGGCACAACACTGTCGGTCATGGTATAAGCAGACTGATACACCAACTCGTTTTTCCAAAGCTTTTGCTTTACTTTAAGTGAATAACAATGCATTGCTACTTCTTACCTGTGCTAAATGAGCCAGAGATAAAACTTCAGGCTTTCTTCCCAATCCCCTGGGCTGTCTAGATACCTCATGATCATTTTCAAAGGGTATAATTTACATGAGATTTTTTTTCCTGCCTTGTGAGCCATAAATTTATAGGGAGCCCTTCTGAAAGAGTTACTGCCTTTGCGATGCCTCAGATGAAGTTAATCAAGCCAACTAGCCTAAAAGCCAAACTCCCAATTAATTCTGTCCCTGTGGACTATGTTGTTTGCTGTTAGGCTGCAAGGTCCATGGGGCGAGGACTGTTTCTGCCAGGTGCAGCAGGCCCATGTTGGATGGGTGCAATTTCAGTCCATAGCTCGAGTCACGTGTATGCCCTATAGGGAGGGGAACGTGTTGTGGGAGTGCTCTGCAACCCCTCAGCAGATAATAAAGGAATAGCTGGGAGTTTAGCTTCCTTTCCTCCTCCCTTGCTACCCTCTCCACTTGCTACATTCAATTATTTGGGAAAGCTGCATAATAGCTGCGAGTTGAACGTTTCAGTGTTCCCAGACCAGATTAGAGAGGATTAAGCATCAAGGGGTGGCAGCTGGTCAGTTTGCTGCGCACTTTTAATGTGGAAACACTTCTTAAACAGGGAAAAAGAAAAGAAAAGGTGGGAGATGGCAGCCAGCTCGGTCTCCTGCCTTTGCTCCCCAGGAAGCTGGTGACCTCCCCAGGTTCACCCCACACGGCAAGGTGAGCTCCGTCCCCGGGCTCTCCCTCTCCTTGGCCTCTTTTTGGAGACTGGCCACGAGAGTGTCAATTAGCGCTAATTGTGAGGGGTTTCGCTTGTCATGTGGCCACCTGTCCGCCAGGAAGGGCACCGGGACCGCGGGCCGGGCCTAATGAGCAGCTGTCGGGCAGGGAGCGCTCGCCGCAGCCGGGCCCGGCCGCGCTGGAGCGGCGCCGCCTCAAGGGGAAGGCGCCCGACCCGCTCCCCAGGTGAAACCTGCGCCGCCCGAGCCAGGCCGGAGGTGTGATCTGCGTTTTAGGGGAATATAAATGTGTCTTTAGGCTGGCTAATTAAATTATGATAATACCGAGATGCGTATTAAAGGGTGTAATTAGAAGAAAGCTCAAGTCACTAGTTGCAGCAATTCTTGGTGGGATGCGTTCTCCCACCGAAGGTCAGGCAACCTCTGTAGGCACGAATGCAAACGATTTGCGTCCTGGCACTGCTCTAGCCCTTCTGCATGACTTTTGCATAACATAAAAAAAAAAAAAAGATTTTTTTTTTCTCAGGTTGAGCTGATTATGCCTCTCTGCTCTCTGATGAAAGGCTGCCCCGGCAGCCTGTGTTCTGGGCCACCACAGTGGGGAGAGAGAGAGACGCTGATGAGTGGTCAGAGGGTTAGCGCTCCCATGGGGAAACCTTGACACAAGATCCTAAGCTGTGCCTAGGAGGGCAGGGGGACGGATTTAGCGCTGCAGTCCCAGATATGGTAATTCCCAGCCCTCCTTTGGACCCGATCTTTCTTGTGAGGCTTTACCATCCTTATATGTCTGCAGGGCTCTGCGGATATGTTTCACACCACTTTTAAACATTGCCTCTATCACACCAAGGAGCTAAACATGCACGGAAGAGGAGGCAGGGTCCGGTCTGTTGTTCCCATGTGGAACTTCAGGGCACACCTAGCTGGGCTCTTCCAGAAAGGACAAGGAGACCTTGACATCCAGGTGAGGCAGCAGCATCCTGTGGCGAGCGGCCGCGGGGAGCCGATGCCCTGGGCATCGCAGCTGCCCCCTGAGCAGGGGCCGTTCCCTGCCCTCCTGCTTCCCATGGGGCGGCCGGCTCGTGGTGCCCGTGCTCTGGGAGCAAAACCCGCTGCCTTCGCTTTCTTCCCCCAACGAGACGCCGAGAATAGCTCTGCAGGGACTGCAGCAGGGGAAAGCTGATTATAGCTTTTGATTGATGGCGCCTTGCAAGTTTAGAGAGATTTCATAAGAAGAGCCTGATTTACTTATGCATCAATTCTAGAGATGGGCCCAGAGCAAAAACCCAGTTTCGAATGCCTCAAGCTCTTAAAAAAATTTGGAAGGGGATCTGCATTTTTCACCTATAAGTTGCCTTGTAACAATTCTTTTTTTGAGTGTGAGTCTACTTCTTGCTTACATTTTCTCCTCCCCGGGGCCCCTTCTTTACAAACTGTCTCCAGAGTAATTCAGGATGCTGAGGCCATTGATCACTGCATAAATCTTACAAGATTGAGAACGGTGCAATATTATGCAGCACACGTGGCTCAGGCTGCAGCTGTGCTGTCCTATAGGCACAGGCTTCCCTGGGACAAAGAAGCAAGCTGCATCCACGCACAGTATTTTTTTTACCTATCAGAATGCATAGAAAATACTAGTAAGTGCTGGAGGTGGCTGGATCTGCAAATAATTCCTGGATTTGTTGTTTATAGCAGTTTCTATGCCCATATCTTTTCTTCCCTGTAAAATGTTGGATGATTCCAAACACTGCAAGGCAGAGACACTTTGTAAGAGCATTTTAGAGACAAAAATAAATCTCTAAAAAAACGGACAACTGCATGCACATGCACCAATTTAAATGTAGCATTATAAATATATAGATTAAAAATATTTGAATGAAGACAACTGCATCATAGAATCATAGAATCATAGAATGCTTAAGGTTGGAAGGGACCTCCAGAGATCATCTAGTCCAACCCCCCGGAACACACAGGGTCACCTAGAGCACGGGGCATTGGGCTGTGTCCAAGCAGATTTTAAAGATCTCCAAAGAAAGAGACTCCACACCTCTCTGGGCAGCCTGTTCCAGGGCTCTGTCACTCTCGCTGTTAAGAAATTTTTTCCTTAACTTCCTGTGAAACTTTTGGTGCCTCAGCTTGAAGCCATTTCCTCTAGTCCTATCGCTGTCCACCACTGAAAAGA
>JAVCKT010018076.1:0-13931 GCA_032273925.1 Rhynchotus rufescens | reverse complement strand
AAAGAACAGAAGAAATGCAGCATGTTGAAATAATGTTCATAGCGCTTGAATAAATATCAATAAATATTCCTGCATTTTATATTCATGGGTTAGGATATGCTATCTGCATATCTGCAAACTAAACGTGTAAAGAGCATCTAGAGTTTTAGGTAAGGATGTTTAATACTGTGGGCCTAGCTTGATGCTACGTTAGCTGTTTTAAGGTCATGTAACTCCTCGGAATTGTTTGGCTTGGAGAGGAAGGTTCTTAACCTGCCTGATTTACGTCTTCCTGAAGATAAAATTAGTTCTCTTACAGCTGCACATGGTGATGATTTCCTTTAGCTAAGCAGTTTGTTACAGCTGTTTTGTTGTACGATTGGCACACAACCACATGCAGGCTAGCTCAGCTGAAATTAGTAAAACTGTCCTGTGTAATATAATAGCAAAACTGTGCTCACAAACTGCTGTTGCACTTAGGACAAGATCAGTGTTCTGCCTAGCTATTTGAAAGGCAACTTGATGACCATGAAACATAACCAAATAAAACTCATCCCCTCCCTCTGCCCTGCAGTGTAACTCTTTTCCATGTTTGTTTTTCCTGCACTGCCATAAAACAGAGTGCTCACTCCCCAGAGATGAGCACTGTGATGTCAGGCTGTATCTGCTGCTCATCTGCAATGATTCACCCTGCTCTTCCGCTCGTTTTAACTACTTACAGAGTTTTTGTTTTGCTTTCCAACTTTTCCCTTCCCGGTTGCTATTTAACATACAAAGCAGATGTGCGTTTGGAGTTTTGCTCTCAGTTTTCTAGCAAGTGTGGTTGTTGAGTCTTACTAAGCTCAGGAAAGTAATTTACTCAAAAAATCATCTGTGCAATGTGCTTGCTTCTTAAACTGCTAAGAACTCACAGTAAAATGACAGTGCAAATCGGCAGTGAAATACTGCGCTTCCTAATATATTCTTATTAATATCACATCCCAAATTACTTTTGAGCTGTTTTGCAAGTAGCTCCTCTCCAAGAACAGACTGACTCAAAGCCTCCTCTCTCCTACAGGGCTGAAGTCTGACATGCAGTTTTCTGACTTCTGATTAGCTTTGGATTTCTATTTCATGTAACTATCTCATAAATTTTAAAAATGAAGTTTAAGCTGAAGTGAGCCTAAAAGCCTAGGGCATGTCTGAATTTGACAACAGGAAGGAAGAATTAGTTCTCCAAAGGCCAGAAGTAATCTGCAGCCATAGCTGGTGACACTTAGAATAAGGCCAGAGCTGCAGTTTAGCCACAGCGTTGTTATGAGATGGCTGCAGTTGTTAAATTAATGCCTTGCTTTATCATTACATGTTGAGCAGTGATACACATCTTGACATGTAATTTTAATAATAGCTTGTAAGTGTCAGTGATAATGTAATGTGTTTAAGAAGGAGTCTAAAGATGATCCAGAAGCAAGCATATTAAGCCCTGTTAAAACATAGCTAATCTGCATAAAACTTATGACAAGCCAGACCTTTTCAGTGTCTAACAAACTGGCTGGATATTCATTTTTAAGGCACTGTCCAAATTGGTTTGGTCACAGATGACTATTTAGAACCCATTCCAGAACTGCCAAAAACACAATGGAAATAATACAAGAATGACAGAAAAACAAAACAAACAAAAAAGCTGCTCTTGATTAAAAACAATAAAAACCACCTCTAGCCAAAACCCTACATGATGAGTGTCAGCAAAAATGGGTCCAATTCTATCAAAAAAAAACAGCATAAGATCTACTTTAAGTACTTACTGGCCACTTTTATATAGGATTGGTGCAGGGCAGAGCAAAAACTCTGGTTCCACCTTTTTTGGTTTTTCATCTGAAAAACAAATTGCATGTGTTTATTAAATAATTGCTCTTAGATGTGAAGATGTGTGAACACTTTATAACGCCCTTTGCTTTTTACAACATGCTAGCTATGGGCTTCGCAATGTCCTGCACTCGCAAGCAAGGAAAAGCTGTAAGTCAGAAGAGGAAAAGAAAACCAAGCTACACTTTGTCAATGTGAATGCCAACAGCATGTAATATGCATTCGCAGTACATTGATTATTTAAATTGACACGTTTTTAGGTCAACCTCTCCCAGAGAGTGATGTTTTCCTAGAACTAACGCCTTTCTAAGAACACTGGGAACATTATTAGGTAACTCCTAATATTTGCAAGATGAGGGTTTGCTTTTCATTAGGTCCATTCTCCTGCATTGCCTTTACATTGTATCAGTTGTGGTTCAGAGTTTGATTTCTCTAGTATTTTCGTGCTTTAAGGTTTCTAAACACTTCTAATTCTCAGCTGCTTCAGTGTCCAGCAAAGCATGGACACTTTTCTGCAGCTGCGAAAAGGCAAAAGGTGAAAGTCTCTGCACTGGGTGACTGGAAGAAGCAGTAGTTCTTCGCTGTAACCTTTATATGAAGAGATCTCCAGAAGGAGCTGGGGTCCAACAGGACTATCACCATCTGTCCTGGGTGCCTACAGGATTTGTTGAAGAAGGCTGTTTTACTTGGTGTGTTGGATAAGATGGGAAGGATCCCGCTCCTGCAGGCAGAATCATCTTCTTAACTTTCCCCAGGATAGGGTTGTTAATTCTGTGCTGGAGCTGCACTTGCATAGACTGCTTCCTGACTGGGGAGGTGGATAAATGATCTGCAAGATAAACTTGGAGGTGGCTCTATTCTGCATTTAGGAGGCAGGGGAGGAAGAAGATATACAAATAGTTCAAGAGCAACTCAGGGAGGAGCTGTTAGCATAAATGAACCTTTCCTTTCTTATGTGCTGTAATCTGCACCAACTGCTTGGCCTAGATTTGGGGCTAGTTGTGAGGTGGGGAAGGGGGATTAGCACATTGCCATATGTTTTTGTCTTAATGGTATGTTTCATAGATTATTTTTTTTTATCCCACAGTTACATTTGGCAGATTTCCTTTCCAGCATTTGGTAATGGTTCTTTATAAATGCAGAAAGAGAAACATGCCAAAACTGTCTTTTAAAACCAGAAGAACCAACAAAATGACTGTTTAGAGGCTGGTCTTACAGTGGAGCTCAAGGGTAAGGGAATTCTAATAGATATATCCTCATGCAAGTGTCCTCCGACATTCTGCTCCAAAATGGAGAGGCTCCACCGCTAGCAAGCTGGTTTTATTTTTCATACAAGCTAATAGACACATGGGGAAAATATTCCTTTTCTTGGGGCCATTTTCTTCCTCCTCCTATTGCTGGGAGAGCTGTTTCTACCTTTTTGTCCATCCTAAATCTACTTTACTCCTCTAAGGCTCCTCTGGAACAAAACTGCTTGGCACACAGCGCAGAGCTATAGAAAGATTTAGCACACCAGGGAAAAGATCACATAAAATTTCCCTATTTATTCCCCAAACATTCGACATAGGCCATTGCTGGAGACAAGAACCTGGGTGGGTTGGGAAAGGCCTTTGGCAAGACACCAGAAAGCAGCTTGTGTTGTTATACTGCAAAATATAATAAATACATCACTGTGCCATTCCTCTCCCTTCTTGTGCTTTAGCACACCCTTTTCTGAAGCCAAGAAAAGAAAAAGCAGCCCAGAGATGTAGCTGTAAATTCTCACGTCAGATGCTTACAAGAATTTGGGGGCTTTGTTCTGTCCAGCTATAGTTCCGTCTACAAAGGCAACTCAGATGTCAAATATTCATGTATATTCTGTTCTGGTACAAATGACAATGGAATTGTGGAATCAGTAAAAAATCCATCAGAAGGTACTTGGGGAGGTCATTTAAAGAGGGAAACATATGAGCTTTTTTTGTGACATTCATTATAGTTGCTATTAAGATTTTCTAGGTAACATATTGCAGCCCTTAAGTATTTTTTAGTGAGATTCATTTTCCTAATATTGAACATGGATCACTTGCAGAATTTTAAGCCTATTTCCTCTCGTTCTCATTGGCCAGATTTGAAATGTCCAGTTTTTGTCTTCATTGTCAAAGCAGATCGTGTTAAAACAGTTAACATTTACTTCTCCTTTCCATGAAAGTAATGAATGTAACTTTTTTTTTTGTCTTCCTCCTAGTTTGCTCTGGACTTCTGCTTGCCTTTGCCAGCTTCCTTTGGACTCAAGTTCCTAGGGAACGCAGCCAACCCCTAATTCTAGCAGCACCACAATCTACCAGTAATTAAGTACTGCAAACCCATTTGATGCATAGTGGTAGCACTGCTAAGAGTGCCAAAACTGTTAATACAGTAACTACTCCCAGGAGGACAGGGGAGGTTTAAATTTGAGGTTTATGGAAAGTGGCTGATCCCTCTTGTAATTTTAATATTCTTTAGGTCCTTGTTTCCACCGTGCATTTACTGCCCTCCATCAGAAGATTCTGAGCACTATGAGCATAACAGTATTGATGGAGGCTTCCAAATGCTCTTGTGAACAAGGTAAGTGCTGCTGTTTTCTTTATACAGAGATAAACCGGGATATAGTGGAGTGCTCATGACAAACAGCAAGTTAGGAGTAAAGCAGGACTACAAGTGAAAAATCTAGATGGCTTAAACAGGCTCCCGAAATTGAAATTTAAGTTCTATTTATCCCGAAGTCACGTTTTTAAGGCTTCCAATCTTTGTCCAAAGTAGTGTGGAATTCATTTTCTTGAGCTGGAACTAAATTAGTCTATTTCTCTACTTGTCCAAGTAACAAAGGTACACCAGGGGAATATATAATGGTAAGAATTACTTTGCAGATGGCAGATTCTACCTCTATAAAGTTAATTCATGCAATAAGTGTTAGCTTAATCTAGGAAACAAGGATGAAATTTTCAATCACGAATGAAAAGAAATTTATAAAGGTAGAGTGTATTTACACAAGTTGTCTTTATCCACAGCAACTGTGCTACTCCATTGCTCTTTCAAGCTGTTCTAGGAGATCTTTAACAGGCAGGAGAGACTGGCAACACATTCAAAGCATAAATTATATCCAGAATAGGAATAAAAGGTACTGGAAACATATGCAATAGGATAGGAATTTAAGACAAGCTTATATAAAAACCAGATATTAGATAGCAAAAAGCACTTCTTACACATGTCCACTTTTCATTATTTTCCAGTCTGGCTAGTTGGTTTGCACTAAGGGATTGTGCTTAAAGCAAAAAGTTGGATATGAATTCGCTAGCTGTCCACTTGAGTTTCTGAGTATTAAAAAGGGCAGAGGTTTCTAATAATGGCAATTTCTCCACCATCCTCACCCTTGTGCCAACTCGGACAACATGATAATGGAATTCTCTGCCAGGAAACTCATTTAATCAGATATTTGATGGCAGGGAGGAAAAAAGTTTGGATTTTCTCTCTACAAGTATTACAGTTTTCCTCTAACTTGTACAGTCTTCTATTTGGAAAAATTTCTAAGTGCACAAAAGATCTAAGGATTGTAATATCCATCCAAGAGTGAGTGTTCATTAAAAAAATAAAAAATTTGTAAAGTACACTTTTTTCTCAAGGAAACAATTAAAACTACAAGGGAAGTTTCAATTTTTATTTCTTAAACTAAGTTCTTATCTATGGGTAAAAAATGAGGAAACTGTAGCACAGTTAGAGGTCTGGCTACAGTAAGTCTCTCCTCCTGGAGGGAAATGCTGTTTGAAATACTGAGCTGATGAACAAGCTCAACATACGAGGAGAAGATAGTACCAATTGCTCTGATGTGGCTCTATTCTTTCCACACTGGAGCAGAAGCCTCAAAAAGTGGACTCCACATCGTGGAAGGGCATTCAAACTTCAAGTGCCTGAAACCAGCAGCGCGAGGGCTCTGCATCTGCTACATGAAACAGGATGGATAGAGATGCTCCAAGATACCCAGGTAAGTGCATGTTGGAAAGTTGGCCTTTTGAATGAAGACCCATGCCTTGGGCCACGTCTTCTTACAGTATGGGGACACTAGGTTAGTGTGTTTTGTGGTCCTGCTTTCTCAGACAAAAACATATGTTCATTTTAGGGCAAGAAAGCATTTTGCAGCATTGCACACCAGTGCAGCCACACATCAGTCACAGTTTACAGCCAATGGCCACCAGCAGCAAAATGAAACTCTGGAGTAAGATGAAAAAGTATTCACATTATATTACTATTCCTCACAGCTTTTGTATTTCTTTCTTCCCTATTTTTCTCCTTAGGTTTTAACTAAATGAGGTAACCAGAAGGGAGGGGGGAAAAAAGCATTTATGAGGAAATATCAAGGCAGTTTGTCTCAAATGTAGATACTTACTAATAGTGGTTCCATTCAGGTGATAGGTACAAGTAATACCATCAAGTCTCTTGGCAAGGGTTAAGCCACTTCCTCTAAGAACAACTTGAAACTCCTCTGGAGGCAGGGAAAAAAAAATCATAAACAAATCATCAGTCTTTAGTACATTGTGATAAAGACTAAATGCAGACAAGGAGAATATAAATTTAGCCATCAATAACTAAACCATAACATAGTCACTCTTCAAACAGTCTTGTTACACCTTTTTAAAGTGTCTTAGTACCTGACTCTTCAGTTAGATCACTAAAGGGAAAAAAAAATACGTATTCTCACTCTTTATCATTCAGTGTAGCCCTGTTGGAAGGAAGTCTATTCTGACTAGAAAGTAAAGCTGAGCAAATAAAGCCCTTGGGGATTAGTAAAACTAAGTAAAACACAAGTAAAACTTTCTCTGATAAATAAGGAATCTGGGTATCACAAGAAGATTCCCAAGACTTGGATCAGATTCACTTAAAATTTCGGATCAAGTCTGTTTGAAGTGTTCTTTTTTGCTCTGGAAGCGGTGTATGGGACGTGCTGAGTTTTATGCAGATGAAGTGAAAATACGTTGTTTATGGAGTCACTGGTTTAATTGAAACGATCCATGTCCTTACAGAAACATCAAAATAAGTAGATTTTGCAACTCCCTTATTTTGATTGGTTTCAAAGTATGTGCAGATTGTGAAATCCTAGAGAGAAGACAAGCACTTGTATGTTTGTGCAGTTCTACTTAAGAAACATATTAACACTTGCAGCACATAAATGCAGATTTCTGCTCTCAGGCTCATGCTAAAACAAGTCAAATGCTTTACTTCTTGCACTACAGATTCAGGGCACTGTATAAATTATTATGTGTTTATATGAACGTACATAATCAGGATTCCCAAATTTTAACTCAGTGGCTATATATAAAATTGCTAAGAGTATCACAGAGTGTATCTATCCTTGCTTTGAATGCAAGGACAACAGATTTTTTTAGACTTATCAATCTCTTTGTGAAGGAAAGTGCATCTTACAATTATAGTTTCCTTTGATGACTTTCGTAAGCTCTCATCAGTTGCAAGCACAGGAAGGAATACCTAATTCCTGTTAGAAGGAATTAGACTTCATAGCAGGAATTAGACTTCATAGCCTCATTCACAAAACACGAATGCCAGATAACAGGCAGGTTCAGGACAGGTTTAAACCTCTCCTGCCAGTGAGAAGCTATGAAATTTTACCTTCTGTGAGGGAGCAGCTTGTTCTAAAGCTTTCTCTGAGTTTGAATTCTTTAATTTCTTATAGATGAAAGAATACAAAAACAGCTAGTGAGGAGTACATTTAAATCAAATGACCACGTGTGACAAATTGGACAGCGAGAGGCAAGTATCTATCTCAAACTTATGCTGGTAGTAGCAATTTAAGAGAGACTCAGGAAGACAGCTCCTCTGAACAGCAAAATGTGTAAACAGGGAATGATTTGATCTTTTTTAAAAATTCCCTGAGTACTTTTAAAGATTCTTGTTTTCCTTCTACATGACCTCTAGTGTTCTTGTTTGTATACAATTTGGAAATTAAACAGTTCTACAATTATTATATTGCTAGTTCTAAAAACTTACCTCCCACACAGACACTGGATGGTTCCAAATATAAAATCTCAGTGCATGATTGCTTCAAAACCTATTGCAAAGAAGGAAACAAAGAAATAGGTTTCAGAATGCTCTTCCACTGAGGAATGTTACTTGAAAACTAGTGCTTGTACCCAGAGAATGCACATGCACATGTGGTTTCAGGTGCATGTGGCCAACTTACTAGAACATGGCCTTGATCTTATAAAAGTTCTGTACACCTGCATGGTCAAATTTTCTAAGGGTTCATAAGACTTGAACTAGATTGTTAAACCTGGGATACTCTTCAAAACAATACTAATGTCTGGTTTGGGCCTTGGAATTTGTCTAGTTCCTTAACCTAATTTTCCATGGAACTCAACCGTAATATTTCAGCCAGAAGTTAGTCACAAGGAGTCTGATCCAAACTCCAGTCAAGCTAAAGGGAGTCTTCCAACAAACCCTGGGTCAGGCCAAGTGCAGATTATTCCAAGTGCTGGCATCCTGCCCTATGTAAAGAGCCGAAATGTACCATGCTTTTGATTGTACTGTATTCTGTGGAGTTTTCTTCCCTCCTGTACCCATCAGCCTGCTTTGCTACTCTAAGCAGTCAGTTTTCTTCCATAAAGCAGGACTTTCCTACAGATGACTTGGAAGTAAAGGGGGTGGAACATGGGGGAGAAGAAGAAATTAGGCCCCTTCAAATGATTCGTGCATGAAAGGAAAGCCTGAGATTGTAGTCCTGCTTTCAGCCAAGTCATGTTTTCCCATTTCCACATACATTATGTGACCAGGTTATCCATGACTATTTCACCATTTTCTATGCTGCTTTGCAGAAGGAAGGAATAAAAACTGTCTGGCCACTTCATTGCAATTGTTCTTGCAAGCAGGAGCCCACATTCTCCTCCCACTGGTAGGATCTCAACCTTATGTTAAGACTCCCCCTCTTCCTTGCTACTACTGTCCAGGAAGGGGCTGTGATGTATTACCAATATGTTATTCCCTTTCTAAACAACCAGGCAAGAGGAATTCTGCTAAGAGGAAGAAGTCGCCTGAAAGTAATAGAATTCAGCACAGAAACAATTCACACTGACACTTCCTTCTACTTCTAAATGATAATGTGTGAGTTTTCCAATAACTCCTAATGACATCTTCTGCTTAGCAAGTTTTCATACTGCTTTTGAATAGATTTGCCTGTACTAAGTGGTATATTCCTTAGCAGACTTTGACACACAACACTGGGATCATTCAAGGTCTGCGCCATTGTGTGCATGTCCTATTATTGTTTCCTCACTACTGTCCTGTGCTAAACTGTGCCTGCTCCTGCGCTGGCCTAAGTATAAGCGTATGTAGTTCCCTCTTGCTTGTACATCCTTATTCTTCTGTTTAGAAGCTGCTGTATCACAGGATCCTGTTGGCTTGTGCTATTGCTCCATATCCAGACCCAGTGCAAACAGCACCGTATCTGCCACTACACAGTCAAAACACTTTCCAGGGCCTGTCTCATTTAAACTTTCCATAAACTTTTCAACCTGCTTCTCCAAAGTTCTATGCCCAGATTCTCTGTAGTGCTTTGAATACCATTTCATAAGCTTTAAGCTGTATCTAAAAATCTAAGAGTTCTTGGACACGTGTTTGTATGAGACACAGCAATGGAGATGTTTGGAAAGAATGCGGTTTTCTCAAGTTTACTGGAACTCGACCAGTTCGTATTAGCTGAACAGTTCATCGTTTCTTTCCAAAAAAGGACTTGGCTTTTGATTCCTGTTTCACTGTAAAGAGAAAAGCTCTAACTTTGTTTATTTTAGAAAAAGTAGTAAGATAACCTTTCGTAGGGTAAAATAGAGATATAAAAAAGCAGATGATTCCTACTTTACCATGAAGTCCTTGCTCTTTTTTTTTTGCATGAACAGTCCAATTTAAATCAATGAGTCTATAGCCTTGCTTTAAAATGAAGTATAGGAGTCTCTCTTGGTAGGATCATGGCTCATTAAAATTGATTTTTTTTTTTTTTTTTAATATTAGATTAGCACTAGATCCACAGGAAGCAGTTTTCCAGAACCTTTCCTATGGCTACTTGTCTGCTTCTCCGATAAATTAGGGCTCTATTCAAAATTTGTGGGGGGAAAAAAACAGCAGACTTTTTATTTCTTTCCTTTGAAAATAGTATTTTTGTTAGTTATACTAGTGCTTTTCTGACATGTTACTTCCAGATCCAGTATAAAACAGGAACATAGCCTATTTGGACATGCTTTATTCCCTTCAGATTTAAGAATGAATTGCAAAAACAGAACAATTCCTCCTGAGATAAAATGTGGTTTAAAATAACTAATCAGAATTCATTTTTAAAAAAGTGATTTATAATAGAGTTCAAGATACACTTTTTTTTCCTCTCTCCACAGCACCATGGATTTCCCATGTCTATTGCTGTAGATCATGTGCTGCTTGGGTGTGATGATAGAAAGCAGGAAAACATTGTATTTTAATTTGGTCCTTAGAAACAGTTGTTTTGATATTCATCTTCCATCACTCTAAGCATTGCCATTCTCCCCTTGGCTTGAGAAAGCCGTATTCTTCAAAGATCTTAAATCTCTTGGCAAGGGTGAAGATCTCAGACTAAATCATTTTCAGCAAAGCTTAAATTGGTTTAAAATGTCTAACGATACTGAAATCGGTCTTTTTAAGATATCTTACCTATTTCTTTTCTACTTTTCAAAAAAAAACATGTTGATAGTCTCTTTTTTAAAGAAAATTATACTGCTAGAGGAATCTGCTATAGAAACCTGAAAATCCTTCCCTGCAGCAACAGTCATCCTAACAAAGAGGTAGAAAAACAGAAACACATGCTGAAGACACAGACAGAATCATGTGGAATCAGCCTAAAAGCATCCCGGTTGCTCTTTTACTGCCACCTTTCAGGTTTGGTTCCTCCTCAACACTTCCTCAAGACAACACTTAAGGAATATTTACAACTGAATCTTCCACTTTCAGAAGGTGGGAAAATCAGGAACAACATTGATGGAAAAGGTCAGTTCTTATTAATTGTACCAGGTCCTATCAGTTAGAATGATCTAACTTTTAGTAAGATCACTGACATTCAAGAATCACATCAGAAAACCTGAAAATGAGGTTATCATTTCTCCCCTCCCCCTGCTTCTTTTCTTTTTAATTTTAAAACTTGCTTTGAACCATCTTCCCGTGGAAACCTGGGCTGCACTAACAGCAACATCTACATGAAACTTTTAAGAGCTGTGACTAAATCCCCTCTTTTCCAGCTCACGACAATCAAAAAGAAGGCTTTGGCATTGCAAGGTCAGTATTTAAAAAACTACTGCCCACAAGTAAATTTGAAATAATTACTATATAAGGCCATCTTTGGATAGGATAGTTAGCTACTCTGCTGACATATAATAAATTAAAATAAGACTGTAAACTTCCTTAGCATAACAGCATGCAGGGGAGAGATTCAAAGAGCTGATGTCATCTATTTCATTTTCAGAGTTCCAGGCCAAATATAGGGCTCTGTTCTTCCAGGCTCAGATAGGCTTTGCTTCCAGGCACTTCCCTGAGTGCTAGCTGCTCCAGAAACCAGAAATTTCCCCACAAACCAGTATAGTAGAGAACTGCAACCGGTTAGCATGTGTTCTGCCTTCCTCCAAGCTTGAAAATGGACCGAGAAAGACCTACAGAAGGTTGGTCCAGATCTGAGTAAGAACTATGGTCTGCAGAACTGCTTGTCCTGGCTGGAAACACAGAAGTTTCCAAGAGTGGGGAAGCTCATGGAGGGTATCCAAATCACAGGTAGAGGCTTGCCATTTTAACTCTGGCTTGGAAGCAGCTAAAAAAGAAAGAGCAAGGAACATTTCTGCTCTTGGGAATGATCAATCTCTTGCCATGCTCAAAGGGACATTAAGTTAAGGTCCCAAATGTCATCTTGCTCAGCAACAACAACAAAAACAATAGGCTATAGAGGAAAAACTCATTCTGCAGTTCCTCATATACAGAGTTTGTGTTGCATCATTGCCATATTGCAGCAGCAGACAAACATCTTAAATGCAAAAAAAAACCAAAAAAACAGTGTTATGCTATATCTTCTATAAACACTTATTACGAAAGCTGCCTCACCAACAAGCAGCATAAACACATCTTAGGCGCCTTGCTGCAGGCACAGTGCAGCAAAGCTTCTGAGGGACAGTTAGAGGCAAAAAGAGCCTTGGAGGCTTTTAGTGAAATCACATCTTATGGCCATTAAGTAAATGGATACTGTATGGAGAATTGCCACAGCATTTATCAGTAACGCAAGTTAATTATTTTAGGATACATGAGACAGCAGAGATTATCAGAATAAAGGCATCTGAGATCCCGTGGGCACTCAACAGCAAATTCCTCCGTGATGTAAACTCACTAATGTACACTGCGACTGAATTTGGCTAAACAAGCTCTCTCTTCCTGAAAGGGTCACGTGTAAATCAGCTGTTGGAGTGTCCCATTCGGTCTGTCAGCCAGCTACCACATTCCATGGCTGCACATCCAATTTAAAGCATATGAATATTTTGTTGAATATGGTGAGATGAGATCTTGGTGGAAGCACCAGACAGTGAAAGACCTGCCCTGCTGGATCAAGGCTTTGATGCCCCTCATGCCAAGTTAGCTTGAGCTTCCATCCACAACAGCCTTGTTTTACCTGGGCTATGCGCGGCTTTCGGAGGCTTTGTCTTTTCAAGGAGTTTCTACATACTCCACTGTCACTAGCAAACAAACCGTGGCTACTGGTTCATTCGTGATGCTTAAGTGGACAGCAGTCAGAACTAGATCAGTTTAGCTTCTCAGGTAGCCAACTGGCATTCAGGCTTTCACTTCAAGCTCCATATTTTGTGATTATTGCTTACCTTCTTCTGTTAAACTATTTCAGGGATTTATGGGATACAGGCTGTTTTGTGTTCAAGAGTAGTCTAATCTTCAGGTAACATAACACAAACATAGGTAAATTTTTGCCTTTTTTTTTTCTTTTTTATTAGAAAGTCCAGCCACTATGTCAGCCCTTGAGTTTGGCACAAACTTTATATCTAATGAATTTGTATCTGGGCAACTTGGTTGTTCATCAGTACGTGCAGTCTGTCTGTGGCATGGATTTCTATGTGCTTCCTGCTAGAAGGTTCCTGCAGGCTCACATAAACTTCAAAATCCACTTCATAAATAAGCAAAGCAGTTTAGAATTTATGTCATTAATGAGATATTTAATCCCATTATTAGAGGTGTTTTACTAAAATGCTGTCAGTTTCTGACCTGTAGGTGTCTGAATTGAAAAACAGAACCATGTTTTGTTAAAATTATTTAAGCTGCAAAAACAATACACCTACACAAATAATTACATTAGCATAGAAAAAGCAGATGTCCTTGCAATAAATTACAAAAAAGGCGGCTAAACAGCAAGATGAAATAAGGCTCGTCAGTGCTTTTAGTCTTTGCAAACTCCACCTCTCCAATTAATCTAGCCCTTTTGCAGCTCTTGCCCCTGCTTTATACAAACACCTCTTCCTTTAAATAACTTGCTCTCTGCATTTTCCAATATCCCTTTAACTTGTCACATCTAGGGCTCAGGTCTGCTTTGACTCACTTTACATTCTTCCTACTGCCTCTTAAAATTTCTCAGACTTTAAACAGTAAAATAGAACTGCTCCTGCAGCTTTTTAAGTATTCTGACTATCACACGCCCAAAACACACTGTGGAATAGAGCTGCTCTCTGTGATACAGTATTAGACACAGGCTAAAACAGCAGCTTTCCCTTCCAGTGCTTCCATGGAGTTCACATTCTAAGATCATGCACTAGTAACAAGCAATGAGCAGCCCCATGTGCAGTGACAACTGCACTGCATAGAATCACCAGTGGCCTTTACCCCTAGTTCTCCTTCAAACATAGATCTCTCTTTTTGTCACTGTTGTTTGGAAGTCATTCTCAGATCAGGCTGGCTTGGCTCTTCACACAGGAAGGCAGTACACTTTCATTAGGAAAACTGCGTTTAGCAAGTGAGACGTATTTGTTATAGTATTTCCAGAACCAATTTTTTTGCTATGCTCACGTATGGCAAGCTGCAAGAAAGAT
>JAVCKT010018074.1:0-11049 GCA_032273925.1 Rhynchotus rufescens | reverse complement strand
AACCCGCTTGGATGCAGCCCTGTGCCACATGCTCTAGGTGACCCTGTGTGTGCAGGGGGGTTGGACTCGATGACCTCCGAGGTCCCTTCCAACATTGGGCATTCTATGATTCTGTGATTCACCTTACTGGTGAAGCAAGACCCAGCTGCCCTTACCTGCTGGCTAAGAGGCCGCCAGCTGCTACCACCACTGGGCCCACAGGAGGAAGCGGTGGCCCTGGAAGAACCACCATAGCAGATCCCTCTCAGTTGCTTTCTCCCATATTCCCAGCTTTCCCGGGTAGGGAGCAGATGGTGTGAAGGTGGCTCAGCACCCCATGGTAACAGCTGCCCTCTAGGTTTGCCAGCAAGGAAGAGAAAATGGCCATTTCAGAGAGTACATATTTCAATGGCAGCCCAAAAGGCTCATCTTTAGTCTCAGGGCTCTGCCCTTGCCAAGCTTCAGAGGGCTGCACACAACAGAGGTGTTGGAGCTTCTCCGAAAGCAGCTGGATTAACTTTGTGCAATAGGAAACATTAAACCGCCCAACCTAAATACAGGGGTCACTGGCAGATTTCTTTATGAAGTGAAGGAACAAATTGTTCCTGTAGCTCTGCACAGCATCTGGCAACACAGATGAACTCTTTTTTTAAAAGATGGAAGTTACTCATTCAACTACACTGGCAGGTAACACTGTCAGCAATGAATACTATGTAACAACTAAAGGAAAATACTTTACATGTAAATATACTAGCATGCGTAAGCTACAATTTGTCCACTGAATTTCAGTTTCAGTTTATACATTTTCCTTATAAAAAGCACTAAGCTGCATAGTGAATAGCTCAAATTTCATAAAAGAATCTTGTTTTACATGCTAATTAGGAACTATATTCATTTATACAAAAATGCATATTTTATTATTGCACATATTGTACCTTAAATATGAGCATTATCTTAAGTTTTTAGAAACATTAACTATTAATAGCAATCTTCAAGATATTGACCTTACATTTTATGAAGTCCATTACAGACTTACTTGACAGGAAAATGATGTACTGCATTTGGTAGGTTATCATAAGGGACTAGAGCAGATTAATATTAATAACCACTATTAATATTAACAGTATCCACACCAAGAAGGAAACCTCAGTTTCATCACTGTTTTGTGCACAAACTAAGCAGAAAAATGTGCACACGCACATCCCCAAAGGGTAAAGACAAGACAGTCTTGGCAACTTCAACCATTTTGTAACATTTGGTGGAGATTAGAGGGAAAGGGAAACAGCAGGCATTTTCTTCCTAAATTAGGTTCTCAGAGATAAGAAGCCCACAAAAAATTTAATCCATTTCACCAGTTGTTTAAGGGTTTGACATTCTAGAGCCATTGACAGGACGCACCGTATCTTGCAACTTTAAATATTTTATTTGAGAAAAAGTAGAAGAACCTTGCTTTATTTTTAGTGAAAATACAGGCAGTTTCTCAAGAAAATATTTTAAAAGCACAATTTGAGATAATAGAGGAAACCTAATTTTTAATGTATTTCTAGACATCACATGTTATTTAAGAATTCATTATTTCAAGGATCCCAGTGAACAGAGATGATAGAAATGGAAGGAATGTGGTTTTGCTTCACTTAGACTTAATCCCACCAGAAAAGTGCTCAGTTGTTACCAATATAGTAATTCACATCATCCAGTAATATCCAGATTCCTAGGAAACATGCCCAGTTTTGGAATATTAGCTATCGAATTTAATATTTGGCAGGAAAACATACAACATAATACCATGAGCAAGCACTTCTGTTTCATTAATTATTTTTAGAGGAACTGCCAGCTTAAGCCAGTTATCCTGCTGGTGCAATCCAGTGGGAACAGTTTGTCACAAATTAAAGCAGGAATCTTCCCTTCAAAGTGAGACTCCAGCACATGAAGCAGAAGAACAAGAAATGAAAACTGCTAAAATGCATGGAAATAATATTTAAGAGGTTTGGTAAATCCCGGCAAATATTCCTTTCAAATTCACCACCATCCAGCAACTAACAGGATGCATTTACTTCCACACAGAACCAGTTCTAGTTTCTATTTGCGGACTTTTAAAAAGCATTGTGACTAAATATACAAATTGGAGCATTCTTTCCCAAATAACAATTTCCCACATGAGGAGACTTCATTCTCTAACACTAAATAACCCACTGAATAAGTGCAAGCTCTATGCTACAATCAGAACTCCATCCAAAATGAACATCATGGAGATATCAAAATAACAGCTGTTTCACAAAGGCTAAGAAAGGAGAAATACAAGAGTTGTCACTTTATAAACATTTTTCATCAGTGGTCACATAGAAAAGGTACAACTTTTAAAAAGTAGTAATAAATAACAAATATAAATCTTAATATAAATATAATTTAATATAAATTATAAATAAATATATTTTAGAATAAATAAAATTCTTCTGCCTAAAATATACTTGTCAGCTATATGCTCCACTTACTCCATAGCAAAGAGTAGCTTTTTACTAAAAATTTCTATGCAGCATTTGCTCAATGTTAATCTCAATGAAGCTACTGGGCAATTGTGCATAGCCCACAGTGACTTCACCCACAAACTCCAGTCATGCATTTGTCCACTTATGCTCCAGGAAAGAGTTATAAGCACCTGCACAAAAGGTTTTGAGCAAGTCAGGAAAAAGCCTGTGTAGCAGTTTTTGTAATACATAGAACACTGATGTAAAGAGGTTGTGAAAAGAATTTATAAATTCAGATGTCAAATGGGAACAGCACCCTTTGCAAACCTCGCTGTTTGCTACTTTGGGGCAGCAGCTCCGCAGTACCTGACAACTTCCAGCAGGGAAGCAAAGTTTCCAAGTCCCACCATCTGACTTCCTATTCCCATCCTGAAAGTCTAGTTCAGCACCTTCTCAGGGCTGCTGATACAGCTGTTCGCCAGCTGTGCTATGAATCACCCAAATAATCACTTAAAAACAGATATTTTTAATCTAGCTCATTTCAGTGACCTGGTTTCACAGGGCAGCCCTACCAAAATTACTGGCATAAGCTGAAAGGGTCCTGCATCCTCGGTACAATTCTTAACAGCTACCTATTTTCATTTCTCGAATATGAACATACACCTCCCAGACCATCCTTCACAGCCAAGTGGGCAAAAGCAACTTACCAAACGTTTAGCAAATTCCCTGTTTTCAGACAGAAATCCGTATCCTGGGTGTACCTTCAAAAACAGAACACATTAAGCTGATTGAGCTTTCAGATACAAGGAAAGCTAAAATATACCACACCAAGCATTTGATCCTCTTGAATACCTTAAACTATCTTAAAATGCTGACTTAGCTGTCCAGTCTCAAGCCATAAAAATTCATTGGTTGAATTGCTTTTTCTGAAACAAAAGCTGATGAGAACTTAACTAAAGAGAAAGGTGCTGCCTGCAGACACTGGCACTCCTTTGGGTGCCTTTTTTATATATACTTATATATATATGTCTGCAATGCAGAGAAGTGTAGGAAACTTCATTTTGCCTTTTTTTTTTCCCTTCTCAATTCTCATAGAACTTTTGATTCAAGTAATATATTTGAGACAAAGGATACATCTTTTCTTCCACCCTAACATCACAAACATCTGGGTTCCATGTCCAGAAACTCCTAAGGAAGGAAACAGGAGTTGTTTTGCTGATAGAAAATTTTCTGGCCTCTGGAAATACCAAAGCCAAACAGGTAGTTTGAAAGAAATTACAATGCTGACCAAAGACAACTCCAGCATAATTAGCATTGCTCAAATATTTCCATCAAAATGTATCTTTAAAGTGGTACAGTAGTTTGAGTAAGAATAAAGAACACCATGCATTTCAGCAGGAGCACACAGTTTTTATAGGTGATACCTGTTAAGCTTTGAATCTCTGGCCAGTTGGGATGAAGAAGGCAGAACAGCCCATGTTTATACAGATAAGCTGGTATTTTATGCGCCTTGTGAAAAAGTGATTACACGATCTACTATTTACCTTTCTGCAAGTATATTTAAGGCTACAGATTTTAAGATTAAAACAAACTTTAAACAAAACATTTTATTTGGACACTTTGCAAGGCATTCCAAAAAGCCAGTATGGCATATAAAGGGTTAGCGCTCAAAACTAATTGGGATTTTCTTCCCCCGCCACCACCAGTATATTTGGAAATGAACTGAAGCTGCTCCCTGGTGTGAGGGCTGAATCCAGCAGCCACCTGCAGGATCAGCAGCCCGCACCGCCAGATGCTGCAAAGCCTTTGATTCCCGGCAGCCATTTTGGACACACTGCACTCACGCCACATGCAGCGAGCGCAAGAGCAAATTCAGTCACTTCCCCCCCACACACCTTTAGAAAGCACCCCCAAACTCTGCCTTTGCTGCTCCACAGACACGAAGCAGCCGCAGCAGGCGGGCTCATTCGGACTCACCGCCTGGGCGCCGGTTCTCCGAATGGCTCCCATGATGGCGTCCATGTTGAGGTAGCTCTGGCCGCTGGGGGCCGGGCCGACGCAGGCCGCTTCGTCCGCCATTTGCACATGAACCTGGCGAGGCGAGAGGCGGCGTTAACACATGGGCCCAGCAAAAATCAGCACCGTCCTCCACGGAGCTGATGGATCGCGTGGAGGGTAATTCACACACCAGAACCGCACCGCAAACACTGACATCCCACAACTCGCACCATGTTCCGTTTGCTCCAAGCTTCAGGCCCCGTCGAAGTGTTTTATTATGCTGCTGTGTTCGCTCCAACTTCATTAAATACAATCACGACAAATACAATTTCTGCTTCCTATCCTGATCATCTATATGTATATTCGCAGGCTAAAAACTACTTTGTTACATGTAGCCAGGGTAGCCTAATATCTTAATACTTAATAACAAACATTCACGGCCAGTTCTAAGCAGGCTCCCCAGGAAGTTGGGGATAATTAGAGGGAATTGAATGAAGGGATGCAGTGAGTGTCCCTGCACAGCATCAGGTCAGCACCAGGCACAAATTAAAGCCTAGGACTAAAGAGTTCAATATCACTACACGTGAACCAGAAAATCTTGAGAATTATTTAAGCAGGCTCATTTTGGATTCCTGATCCTGTATATCCTCATCTATATGCATTTGTAAAACACTGGCCGTAAGGAAGTAAGGACTTTTCCAACATTTTCACATTGCTAAAAGAGCCAGAGTTGAAGAAATTAAAACCCAACTTACTGCAGCTCATACACACAATGCTTACCCTAAGGGAAGAAAGAGTTTAAAAAGTTACAATGGCCTTCAATGTGTTTTCTGAGCTCAAAAACCACTTCACCCATTTTTAAATAGCACCAACAAGATAACACAAAGGCAGAACCAAGAACCAGCAAGTTTTTCTTAATTCCCCCTTATAAACTACATTTCAGGATACATTAAAAGCAAACATATCCATGTTTAAACTCACAGTAGCTATTATAGTAGCAAAACTATGTTACTGCACAGACTAACATCTCTGGCCATTACCAGCCTTTCCAACTATGCTGTTATTTTTATGAAATACTTTGCATCATCTTTGGTAATCTAAGCTTTGCAAGTATTTTTAGGAGGTCCTATAAAATAAGCAAAATCCAAGTATTTACAGTTTATAAACATGGAGCTTTGCTCTTTGATAAAGGAATTTTATTTGCAGGTTATCAATATAACTTATTGAGGTTAACCTCAGTATTTTTCCATTGTCTGCATACACGACTGAACTACTTTATCAAAAACAAGGCCAGAGAAAAAACATACCTATAAACAAATGGCAAGTGGCAACCAAAAACGTTCTAATAGAAAAATAAATATTTGAGGAAGTATTACAAAAACACATATAACAGGATGATTCCCATATAATGCAGATTTATGCAAGAAGGTGTTTGACTTTCTTCACTTTGACATTTCCATGCACTTCCACAAAACTTAATTCCAATGCCAGGAAAAACACATTAATTTGCCACCTAACTTTAAATTTCCTTCCAAGAGGTAAAGAGATACCCAAATACACAGTTAATTCAGGAGCTGGGAGCGCACAGGACTCCATGGAATCCCCCAGATTTCACAGTGCAATGGAGAAGCTTTGTGCCAAGTGACAGTAGTTTTATTTTTACTACTATAGAATTAGCCTCACCAGAACCAACAAAAACAAACTCCAGAAGTCATTCTGCTACTTCAAGCTGCTTGCTGAAGTCTGTATCATACACAAGACCCATTTCACATGCTTGCTTCCCAACGTATAGCGCATCATTCCATACTAAGAACTTTCCTGTATGGAACAGAAGCACAAGGAAACAGGCAGGAATAAAACAAACCTAAACCTTTATTGTCAGTGCATGCCATCTACGAAATAACTGAAAATATTGCAATAAATTGTGAACGGCAAAAGCCTAATTAACATACACACACATACACACACACACACACACACACACGTGTCCCTAAGGAGATGGATGGATGTGATTCCCTAGTGTCGCACCCGATGCAGACCCAGGCTTTCCCACAAGGAGATATTCATGCAGCACAGGGCTGTGTAACCGAGTTGCAAAATATTTTCCCCTGATCTTCTGTCTCCTTTCAGCACTTCCACACAGGGAAACTGTTATAACCTCTTACACAAGCCGGTGTTAATCAAACCTAAGCAGCAATTAAAATCAGCAACGAGACCGCTTCTGTTTGGTACACTAAGTAAGATCTCAAGCACTGTTTAGACAAAGAAACCTAATCAAACCAGTCATTCTCCTTTTATAGCTCAAATCAATATTACACATTGGAACAACATCCGTTCGTGTAAGTGGATTCACTTTAATTGACCCAAACTGCATAATACTGCTCAGCAAGACAAACCACAATTAGCTCAACCCATAAAATAGGGCTAATGAGTAAATCCTTTGTAAGGTAGTTGAAAAACACCTCCAATCTTGCCAGCACCAGTGCCAAGAGACAGAACAAAAAGCTTGCAGCATTGAAAAGTCTTGAATTCAAAATCAATTGGTTGCAAAGAAGGTTTGAATTCACTGCTTTGCCAAAAAAATACACATCTGAGATCCAAGAAGCCTTTAACAGCTTCATGCTAAAATGCACATGCCAGCAACACAATAAAACTGCACCTAGCAAGTGCTCAGCATTCAGGCTTTAAAGCTCTATCTGCAAAGATAAATACTGACACACAATTATGGCATTTAACCCCAAAATGAAATAATGGGAGCATTTACACACAGAAAAGCAGAGCTGCCGAAGCCCTAAATAGCATAAATATCAGTGAATAAAACTAAATGTGGAAACATGTATTTCAAAAAACTAAAATTATGTAAATAAACAAGCCAACCTATGGCATCAGCATTATGAAGATCTCACTTCAAGCTTGCTTTAAAAGCTTATATTCTTTAAGTAGATGGCCTAAACACGCAGTTCTTCAGGGGCCTCTGGTGAGGCAGCTCAGTGCCCCTTCAAGCACCCACTTTGGTGGGGAGCAGTTACTGGTAGTCCTAGAGAGTGCACTTCAGTGCAAATATTCTTCTTTGGTCATGCTCTCACTTATTCTAAAGACAAATTTGTTTTATAAGTTGGGTTTTTTTGAGGTTCTGGAAGTTGGTGGGTAAAGAACCACTTTCATCTCGCAAGGACATTGCCATGAGGAAAAGGCTCCCGAGGGCAGCTAGAGGCTGGATCACCAGAACCGGGAGGAAAGGACCAACGTCACCCCTGCATACAATAGATGCTCCAGTCCCTTAATCATCTTTGTCGCTCTACTGGACTCTTGGTTGGACCCTTTCTTGAAGTTCCACATCTCAACTTGAATAAAAAGGCAATAAGTTGTTCACTTCAAAAAAAATGGTAAGTTTTTTTTTTGAGCAAGAAAGATTTAAAGCTCTACAGGAAGTCTGAAACTAGCTTTTAGAGTTTTTTTTTCTTTTTTTTCTTTTAATTTGTTCGATGCTCAGGTTGAAAAAAAATGAGATGTGTGGCCACTCGGCATTCCCAACACCTGCACCAGCATCACAAGCTCTCACTCATGGCATTTATGCATTGCACACTTGAGCTTTATAAGCATTTTAACAAGACTGTGAGACAGGTCTTTCTCATCCCATTCCTTGATACAGAAACAAGCTTATAGAATACACAAGGCCTGATTCTTTGTTTTGGTTTCTAAACCATGATCGGTTTGACAGTTTCAAAGGGGAAGAATATATAGGAGAAAAAATAGTCGTTAAAAATATAATAGAAATTATATATTATGCTTTTATATATATTAATTATATATACGATACTATATATATACACACTATATATATTTATATAATTACAATATATTATATAAAATATATGGAGAAAACAGCAACAGATCTGGTGATAAAGGTAGGCAGAAGTTACAAAATTTAATCTAGCAAAGATTTAGCTCTTCATTAAGCTAGATACACTAGAAATACAGGATCCAGAAGGAAATGTAGCTTAAATTGAGCCCCATTGCACAGTAACATATCATATGCCTTGGCAGCATGCTCCAAAGTAGCATTTCCACATTAGTTCAGGGCCTGGTAGGAAGTGTGTGACAGGGCCAGGCAGGGGAGGATGGTTTTGTGGGGTCTCCACCACGGCCTGCTCGTGTACGGATGGGCAGCAGACACTGCTTCAGTTCCCCAAGAGAGAACAGGCAGCAAGTCAGAAATTCAACACACAGACTTTATGGTAAGCCAATTTTTACAAAGTAGGCTAAATTCTGGCCCCAAACGAACCATACACTGAGGCAGGAGCACCTCACAACCAAGTTCACTTTACACCATCCATAAACATCACCACACCGAGGAGGATCCCAGCCCCAGTCTTCCACCACATTCAGCTCCAGCAGTTACCATGAGGCTGAGACAGATCAATGCACTGAAGAGACCCGGAGGAAGAGAAACCCAAGGGGAAGGAAAATTAACCTTGGGTCACATCAAGCTGATCATCACACCTGCATCATCACTGCATCCAGCACAGCAGACCAGCCAGAGGGGATGGCAGAGCACAGCTAGGCCTTTCTGAAATGTTTAGGGCTTAAAGATTGGATGTAATATGAAAACAGAACTAAGATAACATAAATCCTAAACTAAAGCCACTGAAACTGCAAGTTATGGGCAAAGTACTTCAACTATCTGAAGCTAACATCAGGTTCTTAAACATGAATTTCTTATGGCTATGCATCATTTCACATGTGTTCATATACACTACTACCTAGACCTACAGGCACTTGTATGCATGTGCTCATGTATATGTATGCACATGCATTCACATGTGTGGGTGCACATACTCACGCTCAGATATGTGCATATTCATGAGCACACATGCCCATGTTTATACACATATTGCACTTTCGGCTCCGAGTACACAAACATGTTGTTAAACAGTCCAAATGTAGAAAAGGAGATAAACAGATAACCCCAAACTGCAAAACAAGCAGTATTTCATGGTAGGGGTTAGTAACCTGGAGGCTACTGGGAGGCTGCCCAGGGAGACTGTGGAATCTCCTTCTCTGGAGATCTTCCAACCCCACTTGGATGCCGCCCTGTGTCCCATGCTCTGGCTGTCCCTGCTGGAGCAAAGGGGTTGGACCAGGTGATCTCCACTGGTTCTCCAATGAAATTAACATACAGGGGAAAAGTTTTCCAAAGTGTTAGAATCATCCATTATATTGCAGGACACATTCACGTCTTCTACATAAAACCTGTCCTAGCTCTTCTACCTTCAGAAGTCCTGTTTCAAAAGAACTCAGGGCAACTTTTGAGATTCTCTAACACAGATGCCAGGATGCCAACTATAAAGATTTTTTATCAGAGAAAGCCCCGAGCCAGCTTGCTCTGGGCAGTGGAAGCACAATAAGCCAGAAATCCCATGAAACCCACTTGTTAAGCATCTTTCCAGAACACAGCTACCTTTTAAAGAAGGTGACTTTTGGCAATAATTCATCACTGCCCATGGCATAAGCATAGTCACATCTACATGATCCATTTGACAATCATTTGGGTCTGATGCAAGAAACATCAAGGAAGCAGAGGGCAGGTTTTTAAGTCATAAACCTGCTAGCTTTGAATCACATAGATCCCAACAGTGTTTCCATCCCTGTATTTACAAAAGCTTAGGTAGATTTTACACAACACCGCATTGACTACAGAAGACCAGGTAAGCAAATGGAAAAGCTCCATCACACATGGAAAAGCTCAGTCTGTAAAGGACCAGATTTAGACAGCAACGAGGACCCAAGGCCTCTAATAAAGCAGATGTGTAAAGCTGAATTACGGGATGGCATTTTCCAGAGCTGGTTACCAGACCAGCTGTGTTACTGTTGGGTGTCCAGAATCTTTAACTAGGCAGAGGGGAAGAGAACAAGCAGCTCTTGGACTGTTTTACCTTAGTGCCCTGCTTGTAAGCAAGCATTTTTAACCATGTTCATTGGTGCACTGTGCTGGCCTCGTTCCATCCTTACGCAGGGTTTATAGTTCTTATTTCACAATCTGTAGGGCAGTGCATATCTGGCATAAAGCATTATTGCAGGTATACACCTGAAATAACGTACAGGGAGGGATGACCACATCCCTAAGGACTGTGCAGCACCCACCATATGGGCAGGAAGGGGCAAGCGAATCTATGCTGTAAATATCTGACTTGAAAAGACCTTGGTTGGTCTGGAACACGATGGGCGACAAGTTCATTCCTACAGCCCAAGCGTCATCTCATCCTTCAGAGAGCTCTGCAACAGCTACATTGCCAGAACGCATGTAAAAATTTTACATGACCCCAGGAAAATCCACGCTGTGCTTTTCAGGCTACCAAGTAGTCTCTATTGCAACATTGCTGTTTCTCAGTCTATTCCATCTTATACCCACTGCCTTTGGAAGTTAAGGACAGCAGCCTTTTTCACCTTGGCACAGTATTTATAATACCAACAGCAGAATTATAATTATCGTAGAATGTTCAAGGTTGGAAGGGACCTCTAGAGACCACCCAGTCCAACCCCCTGCTCCAGCAGGGACACTCAGAGCACGGGGCACAGGGCGGCATCCAGGCGGGTTTGGAAGATC
>JAVCKT010018073.1:26543-38543 GCA_032273925.1 Rhynchotus rufescens | reverse complement strand
TGAGAGCACCGTGTTCGTGAGCGCAGAGACTCAAGGTGTCTAAATTGTGGGGTGTGACTCTCAGCTGAATGCTATAAACATGATTTAGGGTTACGTATAATTTTCTGCAATTTTACTCCATGCAGATTCTGAAGTTTTTTTGCTGAATGGAAGCTATTAAATCTAGGGTTAACATAAACAAACACATATGATTATATACTGTATAGATTACAAAAAAGGATTTTAGCAGAGCGTTTCGTTTTTCAAGTTAGGAGGAATCAAAAGACTCTGATGGGTTATTGAAGAAGCTCTGAAAATGGTTTTTATGGTTTTAGTGTCTTGAGCTATTTCCAGGGTGTTGCTGGCATGACACTGTCATCCAAAAGACAGAATATCAATAAAGCTGGGATGTATGGGAATGTCAACAAGCTTTAGGGGAAAAGTCCAACAGTTTGTTAAATAGAGCACAACAAAACAAGCCCATTATCACTGTAAAAAACGGCTCTGAACTTAATATGCTCAAGTAACTGAATAGGTTAAAAAAACCCATAATTAATCTATCAGCAATATTCAGTTTTCTAATTTTGATACCAGATAGTGAATTTTATGTGTCCCTTTGCATCTCGATCAACCTGTCAGCATCTCCTAAAGATGAATACATGGAAAAATGTTCTCTTGATGTTATCCTTAGTCTGCCTTAATTTAAGAGAATCCTCTTTTATTTTTTAGAATTTAATTATTATTTAATATTGGAGCAAGTTTTAGGTCTATAGCAGCACGTGAATAGCTAAGTTAATGTCTCATCTGTCTGCATTACAGGAAGCCTTCTCAGCAAATAGTTTGTTGCCTGTCCACACGTGGTGACTTACCTGTGTTGTGATTGTCACTGCCGCGCAATCTCCTGGTATTTACATGTCAGACCTGCTAATGCAGGTGGCTCGGTGTGGTCTGGCTCGCGTTGCAGGGAGCTGCTCGGAGGGATGGCTGCCCTCTGCTCTCACTTGCTACAGACCTCGTAAGCCCCTCTATTACTTGCCTTAAAACTAGCTTGAATTCCAGGCAGTACCTTGTCCTACCCCTTGCTCTTGCTTACTGCCATTTCATAGTAATGTTTGAATTGCACTAAGCTTCTAAGAGGCTTTGCAGTTTGGGTTTCACAATAACTAGCAATAAATCCATATTCATTTTTCTCCTGGTTCTGACAAAGCCAATCACAGCAATACTCCTCAGTGCGCTATTGAAAGGCAGTGTGGGGGGCTTGCTTCTCTTCTCGTGCCTCTTCCTTTGCCCCTGTGTAGTCAGATCCTGATATTTTATTGACAATAAATAGGCGAGCAAAAGGGTTAGAGCGTCGAGGCGGTGGTGCTGGTGCTGTCGCTCACGTTGCACGCGCTGCTGATGGTGTCGGGTTTTGAGGTTTTTCCTGCGAGTTTTGAATTCCTCCAGCAGCGTTTCTGCCACCCGTGCTGCAGTTTGGAGCTGTCCCTGCTCCTGGGCCGAGTCCTGCTCTTGTCCCGTGTGCGACTCCGGTGCCGTCTGCGTCGCCGTGCCCGGGGATCCGCAACGCAGGTCCGGACCCTCTCACACGAAGTTAGCAAACTTAACAGACAGAAAATAGTGGCTTATAAGTACTTGAGTTGAATATTTTAAAGGAATCTTGTTCTCTGCTGGGATATGGAGTTATGTAATACGTGCTCAAGTAGCTGACAAAGCATTTTAGAGGGGCATTATTAATTATGGAAATTGTAATGGTATATAAATGAGGCTAGATGGGACTGAAGTATTATGTGACTATCATAAAATGAGAAAGACACTTTGTTAAACATTTCTAAACCTGTCAGGGCACCCTGGGAAGAAGAGCGTGTGCATTTCCCAGCAACATGAGCTCCTGCAGCAATTTAAGGTTGTGCGAGTGCTTCTTTTAATCTCGGTGGTGAATGAATGCTGAAAATTTGCTTTTAATTTCATCTGATTTAAAAGACTGAATATCATGGCCCAACTCTAAAAGATCCTCAGGAGTTCAGCTGACACGTGATGAAAGGAATTTGTGCATTTAATATTTCACTAGAATTTGTATTTAATCTCTGGGATTTTGGTACTGCTAAATAAGATGGAAAATAAGGGAGAGTTTGGGAGTTCCCTTGGCTGAGTGGGAGGGACGGAGCGCAGTGCCGCGGGAAGGCTGGAGCGCTTCCCTGCACTTCAAGGCACATCTAAGATGCTGCAAGATCTTCTGAAAACAAAATGTCCCCGAAGAAGCTTGTTGTTTCAGTAAGCCGAGGAGAGCACTGGTGACATGGATTTTGAAGTATTTTTTCAAGTGGCTTTCTATATTGTTGACATGAAAAGAGTTTCATAAATGAGTCTTGAAACCCTGACTGTTCTGCCATCAAGGTGAAAATGCTCGTGGAACACAAAAGCTCTGGTGAAAGGCTTAGTCCAAGTGCAGCGAATTCAAACTCCCAGGAAGGCTGAGGTTAGAGTACAATCCTAGGACATTCTTAATAGTTTAATTAATTTTCTATTTAAGAAAAAGAATCTTCATAACGGAACTTACAGGAAATGCGAGTTCTTTCCTACCTGACAAAAGCAAAATGAAAAGGAGCAAGTGGTATATTAAGCTTTTTCCAATCTTGACAGAGGGGAGAACCAGTCTGTTATTAGTATAGAATGCATTATTAATATTAACCATTATAAAATTTGTTTTAACATTGTTTGTATTGGTCTTGTATGTAATGTAATGCTGTCCTCGAGGACGGCAATTTATCAGTGCTTCTCCATGCTTCCACGAGAGCAGGGTTTACATAGTTCTTTTGTTGATATCAAACAAAATTAAATTCACTAAATGTCATCGGAAAAAATATAATGCTAATGCACTCAAACTGTGGCTTAGAGTTCACTGCTTTGTGTATGGTGGAAGCTAATTGTTTAAACCTTTTTTTGTTTTCAAGACTACAAAGGGATACAAATCAATAGGATTTTTCTTCTCTGGAGAATATTGATAGCTGAATTAGTCCTTTAGTCTTGTTTTCTTAGTGGTTTGAATAAAATGGAGCAAGAGAGTGAACTATAGACTGTTTCTAATGGTTGATAACTTGGGACATCTCTCCCAAAGAAGCAATTACAGATCAGTTTTACATTGTAACCCAAGGAGCCTGGTATTTACCGTGTTGTTATAGTAGGTTCTTGCGTAACAGGTTTCATAGTGGAACAAAAAACAGGTTTTTTTACAGTTGTTTTTTTCACAATCAAGCTTTAAACTCCAACATAGAGGATTATTATAAATCAATGCATTATTATTCTACATATCATATGTTTCTTTTCTCTGTTTATCTTTACTAAAAGCATTTCACAATTATGCCTATCTGGTAAGAAGGCATTGAAATTGTTAGCAGAGTGATGCTTTCTTTTAATAGAGTTGCATAAGCAACACTCATGGCAATAGCGTTGCACAAAGAGAAATAGCAGAGGCAGGTGAGTGGTGGGCTTGCTTTTGCAAAAGCATATTTTGCTTTTCAGTATAGTGTTGATATACCAAATAATTATATAGAAACAGTTCATTCAATGTTATCCTGATCTTCAGAGATGCTGAACACATTCATTTCTAAGGGAAGCTGGAGGGAATTTTGTATTTTCGTTACCTTCTGGGCTATGTGCCTGCAGTAAAACACTTGTTACTCGGCCTTTGGTGTTTGCAGTTCACAAGCGGCTCTTGCTGGGCTCTGCCCGTAGTCCGGGGAGAGGATCTGAACAGTCCTCTGTGTTGTAATTGCCCCTCTTTTGCTGAAGCATTTGCAACTGGGTTGAAGAAATGCTCTTTCTCTCTGAATGTTGTGCAGGACGTGGTTTAACATCAGATAATGCCATTTTAAAGTGTAAATGCCCACACCTGAAAAATAGCATGGATTTGCTCTCCGCATTATATCCCATGGTACAGCAGGCACTTAGCAAAAAAGTAAAAAAAAAAGAATTAACAAAAAATACTGAGTATGCACTAGAAAACAAAGGAACTGTCTGCATTATCCCTAATTACATACCGCGTACTTTAGAAACCACCCATAAAAATATCACACTAGAATTACGAAGAAATGGTCCTCATTAACTTGCTCTTACAGAATTTAAGAAATGACAGTTTGCATGGAAATGTCCAAGTTTAAGTAGCATTTTAAATACACTAAAAAAAGAGAAAATCCCAATCAACTTCTGTTATATTGTGATGTTCTGAAAAAGAAGAAAGTTGCAAAATATGTATTACCTTTTGTAACCCTATCTCATATTTTCATGGTTTGTAGAAATAGTATTGGGAGCAGGTTAGTGGCTTTGCAGCAGTGCTTATGCACTAACTGCCTTTGAAACAAGTGCAGTCAGGCACTTCTAATATCACTGTCATTGCCTGTCTGCGTCTTCAGAAGTCGCTGTAAAAAGCTCCGGGCCGTGGGTATTTAGAACTCCTGCTTAAATCGTTGGGGAGGGAACGAGGGGGGAAACTTGGTCTTTGCAGACAAGTAAGTGCCTTTGATTTCTTTTTCAAGGTCAATAAGGACAGGCCTCAGATGTTGTCTACTTTACAGTTTCCCTCTGATTTCTTTTTCCTGTTTTTTCTAGCAGGTTCTTAAAAACTCGCGTCTTGGGCTGTCTCTCCCTCTTGCTTTCCGAGTGTGCAGCAGCCTCCTCGGTGCAAAGCGTAGGGAGAAGCTGGGCAAGGTGGATACTTAGGAGGGATCTGCTGCTTTTCATGTGCTGAGCTGCTCGGCGAGATTTGGGGTACGGAGAGGAGGAAGGTCCCTCCAGAGCCACCAGTGCAGGGTGGGGGGCACGCAGTGGAGTGGCGAGAAGGGGGTATCTTAATTATTCCTCTCTTGAAAATGGAGGTGCACAAAAAAATTACTAACTCCTCTGTAAGTCTGATGGTTAATGGATACCTCAGAAAAATACAGCTTGACTCAACCATCATGCCTAGGAGAGAAAGAAATTCAGGTAGTTTTTGCACATAATTTGAGAGTATCACCACTATATGCTAGTTAAACAAAATTAAAGCTCCCAAGCTCTTTTTGAGGAAAAAAAAAAAATCCAATCTGGCCTGCTGTGTTTTTTTATCAAGTGTAAACAGGAAAAGGGGAAGTAAACCTTAATTTTATGCTTTCATTCTGTTATGGATCTTTACTCAAAGACATTTCTGATGAGATTCATCTGTTTCTGTGAAGTCTTTCCCCATTCATATTTCCAAGTATTTGTGCTTTTCTTTACAGTGACCCAATTTCCCAGAAGGGATCATTGCAAAATCTAGTACTATATTTCCTTGCCCAAAAAATACATGTGTGCTTGTTTGTTCAAAGCTGTAGTTGCTGAATTTGGGCTCTTTGTATTAAGTAGCATAGCGTAGGCTTCAAATAGCAAACTCAATCAGAATCCGAGCAAATATTCCCCCAACCTAATAAAGAGAGGCTGCGCAAATAGTGCAGCAGCAATTCACTACACGCTTGTCACTGACACGGATGCTCAAGATTTTCCCCAGTCAGCATGGCTTCAAGCATGCACATCTGCGATTTTTAACTTTTCATCCCACTTTCCCCTTTCAGTTCTTACCCACTCCTTTCCTCCCTCTTCTTTCTTTCCATTAACAAACAGGATAATGCAGCAGAGTCACCTTTCCTGCGGGTTCCCCAGATATAACGAGGGAGATTGTAGTTTCTATTGGGGCTTTTTGGAGCTAATGAAAATTAGCAACATGTCACACAGCTGCATTTCAGTTTTGTTTGTCAGAGCCTAGAACAGAATTGATATTATAAATAGATCCTAAATGTGAGTACAGAATATGCATACTAATAAGCTCATGTTAAGACTTTGTTTGGAGAGACTTTATAATTTACCCGTTCAGAAGAGAGAGAATTACATGTGAAAGGACCTGAGTAAAGCAGTTTCTTTCCAAAGTTCCGCCTCCTTAATAAAATAGCCTTTCCAAGTGGTTTTGCTCCATGCTCATTCAGGTCAGCTTGACGTTGAAGAAGGCTTTATGTGTATTGGAAAGAAATGACAAGCTCTGGAATGGATGTCCCCATTTTCCCCTGGAAAAGGGGACATCGAGTTTTGCTGAAGGGCAGATTCAGTCAGTCTGACAGCTCTGTTTCTTCCCTACATCAAATTTTTATGTTTGTATTGGTGGTGGCAAAGGAATAGCAAGGGAAAGAGGGGTGGCCCTGCCTGGAGTGGCAGAGCTTTCCTGGGTCCACTCTCAGAAAGGTCCCTGTTGTGCCTCCGTGTTCCTCATGTTCTGCACAGTAGTCACTCTTGAGTGATTTGAGGCTCCTTGGGGAACCTTTTTTCTCCTTTTGCAAAGAGAGAGAAACTTCAAGTAAGGTGGATTTTCTGGTGCTTGATTGCTCCTGATGAATGTAGCTGTAGTATATTTATTTATGGTGTTATGTAGGCCTCCTTGTGACATCTAGAAGATTAAAGTACTTCTAGACATTGTGATGGATTTTATAGAATTGGTGCTTTTTCCAGTGTGGGTTCATAGATTTTTCTTGACCGGCCAGTCCACCTCTTTTAAGAGTTAGACTACTGTGTCCAAGTACCCTTAGAATTAGCTTTGAAGTTAGCCCTGCTTTGAGCTGGAGATTGGCCTAGATGACCTGTTTTGGTCTTTTCCAACTGAAATTTTTCTGGGGTTGTGTGATTCCTACTGCTTGTAGACAGCTTTGCTGTCAGACCAGCAGCAGAGGCTGAATACGGCGCCTGTGGAACCTAGAGCTGCTGGTTTCCAGCAGACCCTTCAGAGGTTAATACAGAGACTGCAGTCGGTTCAAACAGGTGGGGGCCGCATCTGTCAGGTGTCCTTAGGATTATTCACAAATTATTCAAATCCATTGTCATTATACAAATCCCTAGAAAATTTTCCATCTAATTTTCTTATAATAAGCAGATTATTTTGATGTAATCATCAAAACATGTATGCTGCCTCTATTATGACAGTCTATTGCTAGTTATGGAAACGGCTTGTACTGCTTGAGAAGAAGCAAAAATAAGTTAAGTGGCACTTCAGATCAAAGCTAAAACCTTCTTTGGTGTGTTTTACTGAAGACCGGGTTTATGCCCTCTCGGTGTCCCCCCATTGCCCAAATACGACCTAGCTGAATGCATAAAATATGACTTGGGGGAATTTGGGCAGATGGTAATTTTGGCTAACACTGACACAGTATTCTCCAAATCAGTCATTTTGATGAGTGTTTTGGTTTATGATATTCAGAAATAATATTTGTGCCATTTAACAGCGGTGGGTATTTTTGAAAAACCAGCATCTGACAGATTATAAGAAGCCAAATTCGTTGTTTAGATTCTCAGGTATTGGTGTCTGCGCTGAATGTATCCAGCCTAGCTGAGATTGCTAGTTATGAGAAGAAACTGAGACACATAAAATATTGTATCAGGGTTGAAATGATGTTAGTAGCATGCACACATGTTGCTCTCAAGCTAAAGCAATTTCATTGTGCTTTGCTTTAACAATTCATGCTGCTTGATCTATTTTTCTATTAGTTTCCTTGTTATTCTAGCAAGAGCAGTCAGTCATTTTTCTTTAAGTTATAATTTGTCAACTGCATTTCTCTACCAGATAGTTTGTCACTATTGTGCTACACGCCCCTCTTAAAGTGATTTACCATTTTAGCAAGCACTTAAAAATGAAACGTATGGCAGAAAAAAAAAATATTCAGCCACTCTGCAGAAGTGAGCATTGTCTGTGGCTTTGATTTTGACAGATTAATACTTCTGCTGTCGTCCCTCTAAATGTAGCATTGACGACATACCTGATAGATTAGCCCTTTTCTTAATTCTGGTCTTAAAACCTCATTGTTAGCTTTGAATTTGTGTGTTGTGCAAAATTAGTATGTAGAACAAAAGCTGTCAGAGCGTGGGTATTGGTCCGAAATGGGTTCGGGACCTTAGGTTCTAGGGGGAGATAAAATGTGTCTTTTATTTTCGAAGTAACATTATTTGTAATTGTTGCTGCACTTGTTCTTATTTTAAATATCTCATTCTGACTAACATAGGCCCCTGTGAGCAGTGGTAAATAGAAGTCCCAATACAAATCCATGCTTTGATTTCAAGTTGGATTGTTCCTGGCAATTCTGTGCCACAAATTTAACAGAAGGGGCCTTACACAAATTACAGCTTGTTCGAAATGTAGCTGCCAGAATATTAATTTGGACAAAATATTCACAACCCACATTTTCTCCAACTTCTGGATCTCTTGCTAAGCTTTCCAATCTGTTGCTTCTGTGCGTTTCCCGATGAAGCGGCAGCTCCTTGCAGAGGGCTGCGCGAGGGCTCGCTTTGAATGCGGGATTATTGTTGGCTCCGTTGCCTTCTTTCCAACGTCCGCTCGTCAGTCCAGCACACGGAAGCGGTGACTGGTACGATATTGTTTATCTGCAGGTTATTTCATGTCGATATAGGCTGAATTGGCTCTTACTGGTGTTTTTTTTCCCCTTATTCTGGTCTCACTCAACAGGAAACGATAATGGCCTTAGGTTTTTCTTGGGAGTTCAAGTGTTTTTAAGTGGCCGTGGTTGACATGTGCACTGGTGGTGGGTCTCACTCCGTGTTCCCTGCGGCAGGTTTCCGTCCCAGCCCCGCTGCCTGCCCTGGGTGGAGAGTTGCCTCCGAGTGGGCACTGGACCCACCAGGACTGGTTATCCCAGTGGGATGACACAAGAATGAAGTGGGAGAAGAGGGTAGAGCCCACAGGCAAATGTAAGTATCAGCTGGAGCCTCGTGGGGCAAATCCATGGCTTCCCAATGCAGAGCGCAAGGGCAGTCAGCGCCGTGAGACCCAGGAACGGCCCCGTCACGGCCGCCCGGCTGTTCTGCTCTCCCACAAAACACTTCAGAAACAGGTACCAAGTGAATTAACAGATTTTAATGCACTTTCGATTGCACTTGGATTGCTTCCTAAGGAGAAAATGTTATTGGTATTATAACTGTCATGGAATGATGGGAGGGAAAAATGCATTAGCAAGTGCATTACTTCCCTGTGTTTATAGATCCAGGTTCCCTTGGGGACTGCTGCCAAGCACGGCGTTCCTCACGTTCCCTCTGTAAGCTGCGTCTCAGCTCGTGGAGAGAGGTGTGCTGTGATTGCAGGAAATTGCCGAGTGACTGAGGCATTGATTAAGCAGAGAATAGGGATACAGACTGAGGGGACGTAACGGTTACCTTAAAAGTATGGACCTGTGCTCAAGTGTTTGGGATGGCCAGAGATGGACTGCACTGTATCCTCCTGAACTTGGGCCTGGTGGTTTGAGAAATGTATGTTTAATGTTGCTCTGACATTGTGGAGTGCGTTTATATCTCCCTTCTCTCCATATAGTTTTTCAGTAGGTTCTGTTTGATTTAATTTTGCATGTGGCAAAGTGTTTTGACTTTGGTTGACTGGTCGCCTGCTGGTGACCAGAAACTGGTGTAGTTTGAACCAAATGAGGGCTTCTGTGCTTGTGTTTGCAGATGATCTAGTCTGAATAGTCCCACTGTTTAACACATTGTTAGGATATGATCTTGTCCTGTGTAACTGAGAATGACAGGATCTGGTGCATAGGTGTTGGAAAACACTAAGTTCTCTGTGAGTTTCCTTTATAGCCCCTCTGAAACACAGACTCGTCCAGTTGGCCCTCTGCAGACAAGGCTTGCTGCTCAGGGGGCCAGCACCAAGGTCCTTGCTTTTAGCTTTGCTTCTCTTGTAGAGTCCCTTTTCAAATGAATTCCTGCCAAGGACTTTCCCGTAGGGAAGGGGCAGGGTCGTGCCCCGCTGCTTCAAGGTAGAAGGACTCGCACAATAAATCCCGGTAAGGAGCAAATGCAGGGACAGGAACTTAGGAAGCCTTTGGATGCAGGAGGGGCAGGTCATGTCAGGATCTCTTCATCACTAGGGTCTTTTTTGCCTTTTTTATGGAAAGGGGAAAATATGAGAATGACTCTTGTTGTAGTCTCATCAGGAAAGTGTTTCAAAATATCTGGGGAGCATTAATGGGTGAGTAAGCAGCTTCTAACGTAAGTTTTTAATGTGAGTTTTTCGAATATCTGTTGCAAGCAATGAAAACTTGGTAACACTGATACGTAAAAAGCAGTGTACCTTATCAGCTTTTGTGAAAAATAAACCATATTACATGTATTTACACTAATTGTATAATTAGACATTTGAATTACAGTATGTAAATACTTAGTAATCAGACAAAATTTGCTTTGAAAAACAAGATAATTCCCTCAACAGCAGTTACCTTAAAAGAATTTTAAGTTAGGAAGAGCCCTACAGAAGCACAATAGGCTCGTAGTAATGGAAGCCTTGGTGGATGGGGAGCGCTGCCCGATTCCATCGTTTCCTTTGGTGCCCGGGTATGTGTTTAGCAATCGGAGGCTTAAGCAGGTGCTGTGCGGAGCTCAGGGCAGTGAGCGGGAGCGGGGAGAGCGCGCAGGGCTCGGCAGCCTGAGGGCAGCGCTCGCTTCAATAGCCTCGAAAGGCACCTGTTGAAACACATAGCCTCTCCCAAGGTGTGTGGAGCAACTTCTGTTAGTCCCGGGGAGAAGCCGTGCTCCCACGTGCTCATAGCAGCAACGCCGGACCTGGGCGGTCTCGCTGGCTTAACACAGCCTCAGTATTCCTCACGGTTGCTCCCCACGAGTCGCGGGTTTCCCAGCACCATCAGTGAAGACGCACGCATCCCCATGGAAGTTGATGCTGCCCATGTTAAGTAATCTAGCATTGTTTTGTAAAGTACTGGTTGTTGTCTTTGACTGACATGTTTACGCGGATAACGTAACCGTTTTTCTCCACAAAACCTCCTTAGTGTCTAGATGACACCAACATGTTGTCTTTGCCGGGGAGGGAGGAATTGGCCAGTGCTCAGCACGGCTCCCATCGCCTCCTCGTGCGGTGCCCGGCGCCCCTCGTGCCGCCCCGGGATGCGGCACCCGCGCCACGAGCGCCGAGCAGCGCATGGGTCAAGGATCAGCGCTCCCGCAGCGCTGGGCTGGCGTCTCGCAAGGGCAAGTGCTGCTGCTGGAGACGTGAGGAGGGTCAGGGTGAGGGAGACCCGGGCGCGGAGCGGCCGTCTCGTCCGGCAGGACTCCTGCGTCTCTCCCCTTAGTAGCCACTACCCGTAGGAGCACTGCAGCCCTGCGGGGTTTCAGAGAAACTTTCCATCCACCACCTCGTAACAAAGATTTCTAATTGTATAAACCCAAAAGGCTTTTATGCACCTTCTCTTCGTGGCCATATCTTATGAGATTGTATCAGTTTCTCAATTGTACTCCAGAAAATGAATTGTCACTGTTTAAAAGAACAGACTAAAGAAAATTAATATCCGTGGGAACCCATAGAGGTTTCCTGGAAATTGCAGTTCAACCAAACAGCATGGCAATGGCTTTCAAAACCTGTCCTTCTCCAGGATGGGGAACATTCCCAGGACGATGGTGACAGTTCTGGCAGCAGCTCGGTTGAAGGCAATTTAGATCATTTGATCTGAGACAAAAGAGCATATCTGAACATACCGTAGGCACGGTTCCAGGTACAAAGCAAAAGATGTCAGCTCTAAAATCCAGGGTGCTACTGCAAGGCTCTGCTCTTAAAAGGTCTCTTGCATACAATAGATTTTCTCTTTGTGCTACCCACCATCAAGTACCTAAAACTTCAAGCTGCAAGTTCATCACCCGCTGGAAATGTACCCAGCAAAATACCCCAGTAGTTGTCAAAGATTTATTTAAAATTAATAGCCATTCAACACTACAGCAGTCAAAACTTGCTATATGTTTTATTTATAGTATACAGCAGTACTTTCTGAAGGTATTTATTTTTGACCATAGGTGACCATGTTTTTGACAATAGGTATTACATTATCTTGTCAATCACAGGCATAGTTCAGCAGCTTTCCCTTTTCCAAGGAGATGTATTTGATGAAAATGTGCTGAAAGCGTCTTATTTTCATGCTCCCCATCTACAGGGAAACTGATAGTTTAGTTTTAGATGAGAACTTG
>JAVCKT010018073.1:0-23583 GCA_032273925.1 Rhynchotus rufescens | reverse complement strand
ATCTGGGCACGTATTAATGGCTTTTCTTTGAGCATTACTAATTTTTAACAGAGCAAGATAGATCAAATGATAGCAATTTCAAAACTATTTGCCTAAAACTGATTCTTATTCTTGCAATTTAATGGGCTTTCATGTCAAATATGTATTTGGATAAATACTCATCAGGTTGAATTCAGTTCTGTGAAAAGCGATGTCTTCAATACTTCTCCCACTAACATTGCTCTGCTATCTATTGTTATTTCTCCATGTATGTAGTTATCTTTTTTTACTGCTAGCGTGCAGCTTCAGGGAGACCTGATTAAAATCAATAAGTTATTGGGAAGAGCTCAATTAGCAGCCTTTACTTCTGCTGGCAGCGCCTGCCCGGCTTCCCTGGCATTAGGCACAATATTTCTGTGTGACTTTGCAGTCCAGATGCGCCCATTAATCAAATGCAGATTAAAACCAACCAACAAACAAAGGAGCTCTGAGTGTGCTGCTGTGTCTTTGATTAGGACACAGGATTTTAAGGTGACAGGCACAGGTAGCTGCAGAAGAGACAGGTTGGAGTTTTGTTACTCTAGAGTTACTCTGAGTTGTTACTCTGGAATTTTGTGACTGCAGCTTTAGTGGGGACTAGTGTAAAAATAACTACATCTCCACTGTGAAATGAGGGTGGATGGAAAAGCCAAGTGCTTTGTCCCTTGCATTCAGTTGCATTTTACATCTTCCCACCCCTTTTGTCTTCTGTCCTTGTTCTGAGGAGTCTGTGCAAGAGTCTTGTTGTTCAAACTTGAATCTGTCTCCAATGCAGGAAAAAGATAATAAAAGAGGAGCATGTCCACTGTGGAATTCAGGTTCTAGTTCTCTAAGACTGTAGGGTCAGATTTTGGTCTTTTAATTTCATTAGCATAATCCTAAAGTGGATCCACTAAGAATTTATGCTGATTATTTGTACTAATTAGTAATCCCTGTGCTTCTGCATAACAAGGCTGCTGTGGCTCGAAGTCCACCCTAACTTTTGCAGGGTCAAAGAGACTTTTCCCATTCCTTGTTAATGACGGCATTCAAACCCTCATGGGTGTGCTTCCAAGAGAACAAGGAGAGGTTGTGCAGAAATGCAGTCTCTACCAGCTACAAGATGGCAATTAAGAAAAGCAAGAAGCAATTTGAAGGGAACCGTGCAAATCCATAGAGAAAGGAGGGAGCAATCAGCTTGCAGAGCTCTGTGCCTGCCCAGGGTGACATTAATGTTGTGCATAGAGCCAGGGTCTCCTTTGCTTTTGTCCGTATACAGGTGAATTTCCTTTTCCATTCCCCTTGGAGCTCGTCATCACTAAATATCAGGTCTTCCAGGTCTTGGAATACTTTGGTTGTCATATTGTTGTTTTTATCCAAGTCTCAGTCCCATAATGCACGTGTACCTGAAAGGAGGGAAAGCAGAACAACTGGAGAGAGTTGCTAACTGGATGTGGTGCCAGCTTTGCAGCAGCAGTGCGTGTGGTACTTGAGTAAGTTACTCAAGTGTGTGGAGTTTGCAAAAGTTTCTGTTTTGGGCACGATTAAAACCTAAAGAAAAAAGAATTTCAAGCATTTACATGTGCTTGTTTATTCAAAATATTAGCATGGCCGTGGTTTTGGCAATTTCCAGATACGTTAGTATCAAATGAATGCCATCTGTTCACTGTTTATTAAGGTTCTACAGTGAGAGTTTTGGGTTGATGTTGAAGGAAATGCAAGATGTATTCCTCATTCAGATTAGGTATCAACATTGAATTTCTGGTTGCTTGATACCTTATTTCCCATGTCCCACTTTTATGTTGAACTTTTATGTTAAAATTCGTGATTCACTCTCTATTCTAATCATTCTTCCTCCAGTAATTTCTTCCGAATTGAAACTACTTACTGCTGCTTTCGTTACGATGCAATGCAGTTTTGTTATTGACCTAGCTTTGGGTTTCTCACCTTGCTTTGCTTGCCACATCTGTGTCCGATGTTCTATAATACAAATGTGCTCGAGTGTCTCTTTTCCTCCCTAGTTTCACTATTTTTCCTTCTGAACTCTTGCAATTCTCACTTCCCTCTTTTGGGTCTTGTATTTCATCTGTGTCAATTTTTATTACTGCCACTTTTATCCACGTCTCCATCAAGCTTCTGTCACTCTTTGCATTATTTCAAGCTAACGAACAAATGGGAAGTGTGTCTGCTCTTTTGTTCTCTCTCCTTTCCACAGCCGTGTGATTAATCGTAGCCTTCTCCATTGGCCAACGTGGTGAGGATTGAGCTGTCGCTCAGACTTTCACCCTGTCTTACCCTGGTACAAAATTCTAGTTCGGCTTTGATTGTTGCATTGTCATTCATATTAGCAATTCTAGCTCAATGGACAAGAAGGATCACATAAGACTGACTGAAGACAAATACAGTTGCTGTATTTATATTCAAGTTTGTAATGTGGAAAACTTGGGAGTTGAGAGCCCACGAGGGAAACGGACTTTGCCAAAAGTGTGGGGAGCTGATGTGAAACGTGGACACGTGGTCCAGAGCCTTTAAAATTCTGCTTGTGATACTAGAAGTAGTATCTGATCAGCACAAAACTTTTTAATAAGTGAAATAAATTTTCTGACATCTCCCAGTAAGATTTGAGACAATTTTTCTTTTAATACAGATGTATTCTTTTTTCATCAAAAAGCCCATACACCCTCTCCGTCTATGAAGTTATTTTAATGACATCTTTTCAAATGTATCACAGTGCATATTCAGTATAATTTATAAATCATGCAGAGTGTTAGGTCGAATCATCTCCTAATGTTACATCAGGAAATGGGGATGTGGCCACCTCTGAGGCAGGGCTCCTTGCAGAGGAAGGCAGTGCATTAATTCCTTCTGCTTGATGTTTTCCCCTTTGCACTCTCTGGCTTTATAGGCTCCTTTGACAACTGCAGCAGTTAGGGTGAGCGGAGAGCGGGGCTACCCCTTGAAAACAGTGCAGCAAAGCGGTGCTGTGTGGAAGCAGGGGCCGTGAAACTGGCAGCAAGCGGGATGAAAGGGAGCTGAATTGATCGGAGAGGGTTCAGCGCAGAGCAGGGCGGCCGGAAGGGCTCTCCTTGCAGGGAGCTCGGTGTGGAGAGCGCTCAGTGATGGAGTCTTTCCCACAGCCCTGCCCTAGCTCCAGCGGCGCGGCGCCGTGACGGGGGCAGCGCGTCCAGCCCCAGGGGGAGGCTGCGTGGGAGCTCTGGGCGCTGGGAGCGAAGAGAGGCCGTCACCCCTGCGCGTGTCCCGCAGGAAACGTGGCAGCGGCCTCGCCATCCTGCCCGGGGGAGCCTGGCAGCGCCAGGGAGCTGCAGCGGGCTTGGCTGGGAGCGGGACAGGAACACGGCAGCACCTACGGATGCGGCAGCCCCCAGGGAGCCGGTGGTGGGAGCTGCCCGGCCACCCAGGGTCAGTTCAGCGCAGCTACGTGAAAGGGCCCTGCAGAGTCCAGCTTGTGCTCAGCAAGCTGTGCTGCATAAAATGTGTTTGTTAGGGGCTCGAGATTCACAGGTTCTGCTGGTGCTTGTGACTCCTATAGAAATAGAAGTTATTATTTTTAACTTTTGAAGCCGCTGGATATATTTCTGCAATGCTGACAGAGCGGCTTGTTCTATTTCCTGAAATTCTTCTTGTAGTTTTAGTTTTATCTTTTTCCATGGTATCCCATAGGATGTTTTAATAAAGGCAGAGGACACATTGTCCACTTTTTTTTTTTTTTTTTTTTTTTTTTTTTTTTGCACTAAAAGACAGATCTGGAAAGGGAGGGGGGGAAAAAAAAGGGAGAAAGAGTAGGTGATGTGTTAGTAGGATTTACCTGGATGTTGAGTAGCATGATAGCTTTTCTGTGGAGAGGGGGGAAAAAAAAAAAGATATGAGGCACAAATTGTTTTAATTACCAGAATACTAAGAGCATCACTTTCTATAATTTCTGCACAAGGCAAAATCTGTACTGACAAATACTGCACTGGGACTCGTGTTTGGGGATAGTTGTGAGAGATATGGTATTTACAGAGTTTCAGAAATGCCTCTGACAGCTGTTAAATTGGTGGTGCTGTCACCTGGGAGCAGATGGAGCTGGTCTGCAGGGTGAGCCCGGCCAGGGGCTCGGTGTGTGATGCAGAGGCAAGGATGGTGACTGCCGCTCTCCGTTCTTTGTAGACCTGAACATTTCTGTTCTTCAAGGCCTTTTTAAGCATGGTGAGTAGTACTTATTCCAGGCTTATGGCTTACAGAAATCAAATCAGAGAAAAGATTTTTTTTTTTTTTTCATTTTACTATAGCAAAAAACATGCAGTTTTCCGTCTGCTCTCCATGGGTCCATGGCATCCTGTCTCTGTGTCCAGCGATGCTTCACCTGAGCTGGGCTGAGGAGCTTGTGGTCCCCTTGCAGACCCAGCAAAGCTGCGGATCCACCAAGGAGCACGTGCTGTACAGCAGGGACACCTCTTGGGCCCGTTCCTCTCCTCCAACATGTCTCTTGTATCGTGGACATCTGTTCCTTCCCACCTTGTTTTGTGTGTGTAGCCTGAGTCATTACTTGGGCTAACTTCACAGGTATTGCCACAGAAAATCTTCCTGGAATTACTTGTTTCCTTTCCCAAAACTCTTGGATTGCGTCGAACAGGTTGAGCACTGAGTCTGCCTGTTTATTTCTGCTCAGTGTTTTGCCTCTGATCTTTTTCCTTTCCATCTGTTAATTGCACGTTGTTGTTTATGATGGTTTACATTAAAACATTTTAAGAAATCGGTATGATGGGCAATAGTATTTCTCAACATTGTCACTGTTACATGATTATTTTCTGGTTTTTCTTCTTTGGGAAGAATAGAGGGAAATCTTTTAATAGAGAACAGAAATGCTGAGTAGATTGAAGAAGAGCTGGGCTTGATTTGTTTCTCACACACGTCGTATCTCCGTTGATTTCACAGAGCTGCTCCTGATTTATATCACTGTAATGTTGGAGGAAAATCAGTCCCTATATACTATACTCATTTTGTGTTCTGTCATCCTATAATGTATGTTATTTATTTTTTATATTAAGCTACACATCTTTTAGATCGCAATCACATTATGAGTAAATTCCTATGTAAACCAGCCTACTATCTATCAAAACACAATGGTATTTCTTAATATTTTAGGCTTCTATACGATGTGCTCAGAGGTAGTGGTGCTGTTTATCTTTTCTATTTTTGTGTGATTTGAGATTTATAAAAATATAACTTTACTATTCTTTGAGCCAAAGATTTACGTCTCAGTTTACATCAGGAATTCTGACAGAAGAGTTTTGGACTGTAAAAGATGTAGTGTAATACGTTTTAAAATAGTGTAATACAAATTTATTATTAAGTAAATGGACAGCTACCCTTTTCAAAAAGAAACAGGTTTTCTAAAGAAGAACAGATTGTGAAAAGAGCTCTGTGAAATTTTCTAGAGATTATGTAATTGATGGAAAACAGGAAAACTACATTTGCAGCGCAGAAGTAAAACAGCTATTGCACACTTGTGCTAAAACGAATGAGCGAAAAACCTTGTGTTTTTTTTGTTTTGTGTTTTTTGTTTTGTTTTATAAGTAAGATATCTGGGCCTGATCTTCATCTCCTGCAGAAAACATTAGAAAAACATCCTTATTGCCCTTCCTTTTTAGCAGTGTGGTTGAATTTGTGCAGGGACTCCTCATTCGTGCAGAACCTCTGAGGTCCGAAGGGTCAGGCTGGCAGCAAGAACCTTAAAATGGGAATGGGAGCAGAGGGTTGGCACGAGTCCTTTCCAGTGGGAACACGGAGCTCTGAGGCACTGAGGGATGGGTGACTTGTCTGTCAGACTCCGTTACCTACTTGTCCAAGCAAGGTCATCCAGGTGCAACTTGCTGGTGAGGAGCCGAGGGGAGATTGAAAAACTAATGATTAATTCAGAATTTTTCTCTGACACAGAACTGGCCAAGTGTCTCAGGCTCATATTCATGTACAAATGTTTCCAAACACTTCTCTTGTTTTATGAAAAAGCGCATCTTATCCTGAAAGTGCAGTAAATTTTAGTGTAAATAGCTACTGAACTGAAAGCCTACAACAGACGTCTCTGTATTGAGTTCAGATTATTTACTTCGTCAGTCAGTTAAAAAAAAAGATGTTGTAACGGAAGCAACTGGCTGTTGAAAAGACAAGCATCCTGTAGCTGGAAAATATTTTGTTCAGCAAGTTCTTAGAGATGATAACCACAGCTGAAGAAAATTATAAGCAGTTCATGAGAGATTAACAAAAGAGGGAAAAGACGGAAGCATTTATGAATAATGCTGTTCACCACAAGTAGTTTTGTACATTTCCAGTGTAAAAAGATTTATTTAGGATGAGTTACACTGAACCCCAGTACACTATACTTAAGTGTCTTGTTGTTCTGTTCTTCTATACCCTCCAGAAAAGGGGGGAAAATAGCAATATTTAGCAAATAGCAAAAATAGCAAAATAGCAATATTCTTTCATCTTTGAAAATATAGAAGTGGATCTGCTAAAGTAATGGGAAGGGGGATTGAAGGGAGGGAGGGTGGGAATCAAAAGAAGGGATCTGTAGATATTGGTACAGAGTCAGAAAGACAAAGATGCCAAATGAGTTATCATTAGCAAAGAATGTAAAAGAAGGGAAAAGCATGCTTTTAAACCACGTCAGAAGCAAGAGAATAACAAAAGGAATCGTAGGATCTTCAACTTAGCAGGATAGCAGAAAAAAATATCTATGGCAAGTCGAAAGCTGAAAAGCTTAATAGCTACTTTGCATTAGCTAGCCCTTTGCTAAAAAGATAATAGTTACAGGCTTAATGCACTGATAGTAATAAGGTAAAGGTGAGATGGAATCAGGAAGGAATAGGTTAAAAAGTGCCTAGCAATTTAAGTTGGAACACATTAAAATAATCTCCGGAGGCCGGGCAAAATTCTCCCTGGCGTGATGGAAGCATCACTATCAAAGCCCCTGGCAATTTAATTAGTGAATTAATGGAGAGGAGGGAGTTTTGCCGGGGCTGGAAATGAGTGCTGGAGAAGAACGTCTCGCAGGTGCAAGATCCTTCTGCTGCAGTTGTGCTCGTTGGGGTGAGGTCTTGGGGCACCAGGGAAGGGTCTGCTTGGAGCAGCGCCCTTGTCGCACGATTCTGGGGAGGCCGAGGGCCGCAGTGATTCCTGTGCCAAACACACGTGAAGAGGAAGTGGGAAATGGCTGAGGTTGCTGCCCCATCTTTTCTTTATAATTATTTCATAAGCTGCCATCTGTAATTAAGTTTAAACTGTCGGTGGTTCCATAGCATAGTGGTGTCATTGATAATAACATGTACACAATTACATAATCCTTTCTGTTGGGAAACATCAAAAAATCATGGCCAGGAATATATAATGTTTTTCTCAAGCCAGCCAGCAGATGAAACAGAAATTTCAGCGTTCTCATTATAACCCCGCATTTTCTTGATTGTTATTCTCCCTTTCTTCTTTATCTCTGAAGAGGATATTTTTGGCTCCAGAATATTGGAAGCATTTCTACGTTTTGGTTATTAAAAAGGCTTCCTCATATAGATTCAGGTCTCGGTTTCAAGATGGGACAGCGCCCAGTGCGAGAGGCCACACAGGTATTTCCTTGCAGAGCTGCCCACATTGCTGGTGCTCCTGCTGTTTGTGTTCCTGCTGCACCCAGCTGAAGGAACCACCCCTGCAAGGTGTTTCTGGTGACATGGTCATCTTCTGCCTCCCTCTCTGATGTCTGACTGTCCCGTTGGTTTTGGGAAGTCCTCTGGGGTATGTGGTTCATTTGTGTGTCTGCTCCTTTATGTTGGAAGTGATGCAGCGTGGCAGCAGTTTGGGACAGGGTGGGATGGAGGCAGAGCTGTGGTGGGGTCTAGTGGACAGCCTTGCCAAGGCGGCTGCTTATCATCTTTGGGAGGTTGTGGTGTTTGGGGAAGACTCTTAAAGTTTTTGATAGCAGGAAAAAGCAAATGCTAAAGCCATCCTAAGAAAGGATCTCCTCTTAAGCTCTCCTGGGTGATTTTCAAAACTTGACTGGAGAGGCTCTAGAGCAGCTAGAGCTAACTTAGAAAGTAGCTCTTTTGGTGGGAGACTCGATTACGTGAGGTCCATGTCATCCTCCAGCCTCCATTATCCTGTACTTCTCTACATTCATTTCAGTACGTGTATGCTTGGAGCAGATCTGAGGCCTCCCATGCTGCTGGTGGTGTCAGGGGCTGCGGGGTCCCTCTGGGTTCTTGCTTCTGCAAATAGTTCTGCCTGAGGTACCTGAAAAGCCTGTGACGCTTGGGCTCCTACCACGTGTGGAGCAGCCATCCCAGCAAACACTCCCTGCAAACCCAGGGCAGGACAAGTGTTGGGTGGTTGGTTGTGCTGCTGGGTTCATCTGTAGCTTGTACTGGTGACACCACGAACCTGGGCTAAGGGCAGGAGCCTCTTTGCCTGCTCTTGGGCATTGCTTTGGGTTAGTGGAGTCTCTTGTGTCTCCCAAAAGAAGGAGTTTGAATTTCACTTGTTGACAGGTACGAGTTTGAAACCGCTGTAGAAGTGTTCATCTCGGCAATAAGCCATGCCTCGAGTGATGCTCCTAAATGCATTGGGGAGCATTGGTAGTTAGGCCTGCGTTTTGTTTACACAGAGGAGAAAGCAAGAGGTCTTGTATATCTTCAATATATAATCTATGTGATATTAGATACGTCAGTGAGTTTACACATTGCGGAGCAGATAGCAATTTCCCCGGAGATACTGTATCACGGTGACAAAATGGGTGACTGGGAGGTCAAGGTGGCTGGGAGATAAAGGCTATCTGTTATCTTGGCGTGAAGTTTTAGGAGGGAGCATTTAACGTGCTTTGCCACTTGATTTCAAAAGGAGAATTAAGGAGATTTTGTCATGTTAAAACAAAACCTTTTACAAATTGAAATCCCTGTCAGTGCTCACACTTCATATCTCGTGCGGGCTGACAGTGAACACTGACAGCGAGGGCACATCATCTTCGTGAAATTGCTTTAAAGCAAAAGCAGCGAGAGGAACTGCCTCCTGTATACGATACAGGAAAGTGGGAGGCAGTCAGAGGTCTCTGTAATTATAAACCTTTCTTATGTAAAGCAGTTGGACGCGAGCTCGGGTTATGTGGTTGTGTGTTTCCCTGCTAAGGTGTCGTGTTTGGTGTCCAAGTGCTGAAAGGGAAGGTGTTTTTCCGTGGCTGCCCACATGCCTCGACTTGAGCTCAGCATTGCCTTGAAAACAGACTAAATTAGGCTAAATAACATAGGAGTTGCCTGGCTGAGTGTCACGATAGATGTTCAGTGTTGTAGTAGTCCCTTGCTGACCACTAAAATAAAAAAAAAAAAAAAAAAAAAAAAAAAAAAAAAAAAGATAGAATTATTGTATTAGCTTAGCAGTGAATAAGTAGCACTTGATGTTAATACCCTGGAACCTCAAAATGCCCAGGCTGTAGCGTATGCCAAGTAATGAACTTCTTGTTTTATTTTTTAGTAATGATGAAAAATGCAAGCCCTAATGTTTGGTTTGCTGCATTCAGCTGCAGAAAGCTAATGCTGTTGTTATTGGAAAAATCAGTTCTTAGATGTGTTTAAGTAGGAAAAAAGTCCCTAGAATCTCATTGTCATTGTTGGGAAAAGAGTTATTTAGAAACTGACATATAATAAAGAGATAAAAGGAATAAAAAGAAAATAAAAACCTCTCGGGTATTCTCTTGTTTTTACTGCAACCTGCCATGATATGCTAGGCTTAGTTAAGTAGAAGCTGAGAACAGAATTACAAACAAAAGTGAAGTAAATGCGTCTGAGAAAAAAGAGATTTAAAGATTATTTGGTTTTAATATTTTGACATACTTTTAACATGCAACAAAAATATACCTTACTGGCAGTACCTTTTCAAGGTAAAGTATGGATTTGTGGATGTAATTACATTTGCTGAAAATGGGACAGAATTATTAATGGACATAATATGATTGCTGCTATGATTAGGTCGTTATATTTTCTTTTAGGTTTCTGATGTTATTTAAGGCATATTTATAGATAAATGAAATAGAAGTTGCTTTCAAATAGGATATTTAAAATATGCTATATTTTGCTTTTTTGAATATGAACCAAAATATTCACAGTAACATAGGAATCTTGAAACTAAGAAGGCAACTAGCCAACATGTGAGTGGTCAACGCCACCCGTCTGCCAGTGCTTGGAAGTCCGGTGACCATTTGTTCTTCAGGACTCTTGTTCCTGAATCCATGAACACATCTCTAAGAAACTTAATAGCAGAGTTATCAGTAATTACCTGTATAGCACAGTAATTACCTATGGAGCCGTGCCGCAGTAGTGCAATGCCAGGAGCAGGAAATAGCGGTACCTGGCCGGGCTGATAGGGGATCCTTCGTAGAAGTCAAACAGTGGAGAAGAGGAATAATATTAGTGCTGCAATATTTTTTATGAGGGCAGTTGTCTTTATTACATATTCCCTCATAAGATTGATTATTTTATATTACCTTCAGCTCCAAATTAGGTTGCGCTATGCTGTAACATGAAAGGTTTAAAATATATATATATATTATATATATATAAATATAAAAAAATTAAAAAGTTGGGCAATGCAGCCCATAGCACATTGGAGTTATTGCGGATCCCTGGTCAGGCTGTCGCCGTCTCCTCCGCGTCCCGGCTGCAGGGAGGCGCCGGGCACGGCAGCGCCGCTGTTGCTACGGGCTCCACTGGGTGCCTGGAAGCACCGGTGGATGTGTGAAATGTTTCCATATCACAAACGTATTAGCAACTTGCTTGATTCCCAGCGCAGAAGCAGCAACCCGTACTGTTCGTGCATATCCTTGTTTTCCTCTGTTTTGTGCTACGGGAAAGTGCGGGTGTTGTTGGCAGGCAATTTGATGTCAGGTCTTTCTGTGATTCTTTCTTCGTGCTCCTCAGGGTGCCGATAGACTAAAGCCATCCAGCATGAAGAGATTTTTCACATCACAGTTGCAGAAGCCAACTGCTTTATGCCAAGCACAGAAAATACCAATAAACATTGCATATTCACATTTCCTTTTTGCTGTTTAATAAGGGAAAGGTGTCCCGGTGATTGCTTAGCTATCAAGCAGGAAAGATTACAACTTCTTTTCTTCTCTCTCTGCTGTTTCATCAACAGAGTCTCCTTCCCTCAGCCTTCTGCTATAAGCTATAGGGAGCGTATAGTGATTCACACAGGCAACATAGTGGGGAAAAAAAGAAATTGCCCAGCTCGGGTACCAGTTGCAGATGGAGGCTCCTTCCCTTCCTCCTGACGGTCTGGGGCCGTTTTGGGGACAGAAGAGTTTCCCCTGGTTCCAGGGGATGGTTATGTCACTGTCATGGCTGTTGATGAGCTGTTTGTTGAGCAGTGGATTTGGGGCTGTTACTGCAACCTGCTCTGCTATCCAAGGCACTGAGCTGCCAAACAGCTCCCGAACAGAGACTCGAGGAGCTACTTGTGAAATAATTCATTAACAGAACATGGGTGTATGTGTGTAAGATCAGTTCTTTGCCTCATACTTCTGTTTTTGCTTGATTTGAATGGCACCAAGATGTCTTGCTCTGCTTTCCCTGCTTATAGTGCAAGTATCCCACTCCGTGGGAGTGGGACAGAGCAAAATTAGCAAAACAGAATTACTCCTTAGCTCCCCTTTTTATTCCCCCTCTCCTCCCCGTTTCCCGCCTCAAAAGACAGAAACCAGATCCTGATGTGAAACAGCTAGGAAAATTTCTCCTTCATTAGCCTTGAAATATATCTCTGCTAATCTTTAATCCGCTCATTTACTCTGCCTGCCAACATGAATTTGGCTGAGTTAGTTTCATTTCAGCAAACCTCCAGGACTGAGGTGCTGTTGCTATTTCCATCACTTGTGTGGTCACCAGTAGGCACAAGAAGCCCCCCAGAATACGTGAGGAGAAGGGAGCAGCCGAGTCCCGGCTCGAAGCATCTCTGCTCCATGCATGGGACACAGGGAACGAGTTTGGCCTTGCACTGCTCGTGATCTCCCTGAGCAAGGATGTTCCTGCCGCTCCATGTATGAGTCCTCTGTGTCCTATTTGCAGCCGTGTGCTCTGCCTTTCATTTACACGGTCCTTTGCCCTGCTTTATGTGTCCTGCGCTTTTAATGTACTTGAAGTTTGCCTGATGCTTTAGGGTTAATTTGCCTTGTAGACAGCAGATTGTCAGGACATCAGAAGCAGAAAACACTCGTGAGAGTCCTGAGATGCTTCAAAGGAATTGTATTTTTCTTTTTCTTTTTCTTTTTTTTTTTTTTCTTTTAACACCTGGCATAAGTTGCCTGGAAATATGTAGGAAATGTAGGGATTGAGTTGCAGGGAATGACCTTCTATCCTGGCTTTTTTTTCCAAACTGCAATGATTGTCTCAGTAAATTATAATATTAATTCTGGTTCAGTATGGCAATTTAGAAAGTAGTGATGCAAAGGTTATATAGAGATGTTTATACTTAGGTAACTGGAGGGATCCTCAGTACCAAACTACTGGCTGGTTCCTCTGACTGTTCCACGCTCTGGGCTGATGCATCTGGCTGCCCTGAGAAGTTCTGGTAAGAGTTTTCTAATATATTGCTTGGCAAAATAATCTTATAGTGTGGAATGAATTCATACATTAACATGACTCATGTAGAAGGCTGAGCAGTGGCACAGTGAAATCAGCCACTTCCAGTAAATAGGATTCAAAATCTCAGGTTAATTCTATTTTTATTTACTGCATTGCATATGCATATTTTCATATTTTTTTCCAAGAAAACAAGATTCCCCTGCACGCACACACTATAATTAGATGACTGGAGTGGTGCTTCCTTATTCCTAAAAAGAAAAATAACTTTCTCGTGTGAAGCTGTTTTTTTCCCAAACTGTCCCTCCTTCAAGAAAGCAGATCATTGTATCTAAGTCAATATACAAAACCATGAAAACTTTTCTGGTAGAAAATGTTTCCAGCTGATTAATAACTGGGAGATCTCACTAAAGGAAAATTGTGCAGATACAGGTTTGTACTTAAAAATTAAAGGAAAAAAAAGAGCAAATTATGTTGGCACAATTCATATATTATTACGTCAACTCACGAACATTCCCTGAAACTCTCTCGTTTCTTAACTTTAGGGCACAATGTTAAGTTTTACTGAAAGAAGTACTTCTCATACCATTGTAAGAAAAGAGGATTTGGATTTTAGATACTGAATTAGAATCTAAATGCTTTTAAGATATATCACACTGAGTGTTTAGAGTTATGTCTAATATCTTGAAAATTCTGATATAGAAAATTACTCTACAGTTCATGTTAAACTTATTGCTTTTCACAGTTTATCTTTCATTATGTTGTATGCAAAGGATTCTTGTGCATCTTGTAGCAGGATAGGATATTTTTTTTCTTGTCCTTCAAACTCACCATCTGCCCAGCTTGGAGGAGGTTATGGGCCAGTATCTGCTAATTCACTGGACAGGTCTTGTTCATTGAATTATATTCTGTGTAGGTAGGAAAGAGCAGTAGGGGGATGACTTTTTACCTTTTGAGAAGCCTTTCATTATACTGTGGGGGGATTCCTGCATCTTGTTCTTCTAATGGACTTTCCCTGCTGTGCTTTACAATGAACTTGTTAAATAGCATCCTACAAAACTATAGGACAGGTGGAAATTACTCTGCAATTTTTTAATTGATGAGGAGGAAAAAATCTTTTGCAGTAACACACTTTACAGCACATATAGCAGAGTTGATGCACAATTTATATGTGATGGGGAGCTCCAGAGGAGCAGGTTGCAGCCCCAGGAAGGTTTTTGCTGTAACTGCCGTGTTGCTTGAGCGTTGCTGGAGTTTGCCTGCAGGTGAGGGTAGCATTGCTTCGTGGGAGTCATGGAAAAAGTGAAGTTCTTAAACTTACTGCTCGTGCATTTACCTGTCACCTTGACAGCTGGGCACTCGCAGGGTTTTAGTGTCCATCTTCACTGGGATTGGATTCTTATGGAGCTCTTGGCATCACTTCTGCTATGAAGTTAGAGCTCTAATGACTAGTCCTACGTTACATAAAAATTTGTGACAGCCTCCCTGGCTATGAGTCTTAGTTTAGGACCTTAACCAGGGACTGGGCCTTTTCCTCCAGTATCTTTTCTTGGTGGTTTTGGCTGTCTGACTATGTTCAAGTATTTTCTTATCAAGAAAATTAAGAGCGACTCGATGAAGTCTTCTTGAACCAGCAAAACTGGGAACACTTTGCTAGTCCTGAGAGGAATTTGTAGCTAAGAACTGATAATTCCTGAGAGGCTTTAGGCTGGTGCAGGACTAAGGAGGTACCAGAGTGTGAAGCGGCCTGGTAGCGCTGGCGCAGGGCCGTGGACCACAGGACCTGCTGCACGTCCCCTCCCCTGGCTCTCCCTTGCTGCTGCTTCCACAATTCCCTTGCGTTTTCAGACCCATTAACAATTTATCGCAAACATGTGGAGAGGAGAAACGCATTGACTTTTCTGAAAGCAATTTGTTAATTAAGGTCCCGGGGCTGGGCGGTGACGGAGCGGCTGCTTGGGGTCCGGGTTGCCATGGCGATGGCGGAGCCGCGGTTCCGGGTCACCCCAAATCCGCCCAGGAAAGCGGCCCAGGGGCCTCCTGTCTCATCAGGTTACGTGGGCAAGTTGGAAGGGAGGGACAACCACTTACAGCCAGCAACCCTCAGCACAATGGAGCACAATAGCCGAAAAAAGGATTATCTCCTGCTTTTAAAAACATAAGAGGGAAGTTTGGAATGGGAGGAAAGCCTTTTTAGCCAAACATCTTGATTTTTTTTTTCTTTTTTTTTTTCCTGTTGTGTTCCAAACGAGCCCTGCAGAATGACACCGCTAATGGAGAGGGAGCAGCCGCAGCGCCCGGCTGCGGGCTGTGTTGGGCATAAGGAGCAGGACACGCTGCGCTGCCGGCCCTGATGCCAGTGTCCTCCTGAACACCGGCTCCTCCGGCGCCGTTTTTGGCCCCTCGCTGCTGCAAATGGCTCAGTCCAGGGAGGAATTGCCTCCCGTGCAGGGAACTAGCAGCGTGTCCATGCGCTCACAGGCTCTGTGTGCAGAGAGGCTCCGGAACGTCGCGGATAACCAACCCGCAGCATTGCGGGACACATTTCCAAGGGTCAGGGATTTTGACATAAGGACTAGGATTTTTCGCTTCGCTTTGGGCCATTGTCTTCCCTCTTTTGTTGATTGATGGCACGGTGTGATGTGTGATTTCCATGTAACCTGTCAGTCATTTGAATGCCGCTCTCAGTGGAAAAATCTAGAGCTTTGCTGCAATTCGGCGAGCAGCTCCGATACAGAGCAGAACATTAAGTTTCTGGAATTCTTAATATTTACGATTTTACAGTACTGCTCAGAAACTACAACTCAAGAAACCTAATGAGTTCTTCAAGTTGTCCTTTAAATTCAGTATAAACAAGCATATAGCATCCTGTATCTTAATTATATATGAGGACATTCTTGCTATGAAATAGCATTGTTGTCATGGAAGCAATCAAGGCTCAGCAACAAGGAAGCTATATTTGATTGACCAAGGCTCTTTTTAACAATACACAGAAAGGAATATCCATTTTAAAATAACCGCTGAAGAAATATATCTACTTAAATGCTTTTTTTCCTCTTTTTTCTCCTCTACAAAACTAAATGATGTTTTTCCCTGGTATAGCAACATATAAGGTATGTTTTGTGATAGCCCAGATTGTAGTAGTGAATTGTGGAAGGGGAGTGCATGTGCACATTTATCCTTACCAAAGAGCGATTAATTAAGCTATGGCAGAACATGGAAGTCTAGATCCATTTTTGCATATATATGAGGAAGAATCAGTCAAGCATCTTGGTTGCATACATTTTTATAGGGAATTTTTTTTTTCTCAGACCCTTGGTGTAAAAGGTACAACTAAGACTTTCTCACATATTTTGATCTTAATTCTGACATTTTATTCACAGTATGACATTTTAATGTATGGTTTCCCCCCCCCGGCACCTTCCCATGGAGCCAAAAGATGCTTCATTTTGGCACTGGTGTCTCTGGTCCGTGGGCTCTGGCGGAGCTGCAGGTACCCTCCTGGATCCATGGGGCACGTTCTGCAAACAGGATGGAAGGGGTAGGTGGGCAGAGGGGACACCAGGGAAGAGCAACCTCCCCCAGCCACCCTCGCTCTTGAGCCTCAAGGGCTCATGCTTGAGTGAAGGGGACTCGTGACTCATAGTGCTCAAAAACCAAACTGAGGAAGGCAAGTTAATATAAAAGAACAAAATGACTGTACAAAGGAAGCCTGCTTGTGCAAATCTTTCTCTCAAGGCTTAGCAGCAATATTATCCTGCTAACAAAGAGGAAATCTAAATGACACTCATGATCCTACCCTTTATTTTTAGCGCTCTATTGTAATTATCTACAGAATCCCAAAAAAGGTTGGTCAAATGCTGAAAAAAGATTACAATTGTTATTTGAGCTCCAAAGGGCTTTTCTGTTCTTTACCTTATTGGCTATTTTTAAGCTAGTTTGGTTGGGGGAATGACTGTTCCTTGTGTAAAGCCGCCTCCCGGCACTTACAAGCACATCTTCCTACATGAGTAGGCATATTTTCTCTTCTGCAGCTGAAAAGTGTTTCATCTACAGCAGCAACAAAAGCGATACCATGATTTGAGCTGACCAATTGCACAACATGAATAATGCAGAGGGAAATGAATAACTCATCAGCATTGCTGAGGCTGAGGTCTGTTCGCACCCAGGGTCCGCTAATTGTGACCTGATTCGTATAACGGAGTCTGCTTAGAAGTCGTTGTGGAGGAGAAAGGGATTCTGTTCTCTAAAGACAATATTTTTAATAAATAATTGTACTGGCTTCGGAAACAGCATTTCATTTCTATTCAGAAAGCATCTCCTTATGGTGTTTCCTGGTTTAATCTGAAATGGTAGAATTAATTTCTGATTCAGCATTTAAAACAGATCCATTTCCTGCGCAGCTCTCCCATGCGCGTTGTTGCTTGCTTCTAAACGTGCAAGCAGAGAGGTACTGCGTGGAAATGGAGGAAGCTTTGGAAGAGCTCGTATTTGGGGTGGTTGTCTACTCTTTCTATGACTTTCTAAAGAGAGAGACAACATTAGGTTCACTTTATCCACGTTCATGTCTTGGCGGTATGTGATTTTATATAATAAGCAGTTGGCAATTTTAAGAAAATATAGTAGTAAAGAATGATGAATTACACCACGTTGCCTTTTTATTCATTTTCATTCTGGAACTGTGATCATACAGTCAAAAAAATGAGTCTAGAATTGATATATTGGTTATTTAATAGGAAGCAAAAATAATATTTTGCCTCCTAAGTCACTCCAGGTAAAAATAGTTACTTAATGAATTTGAAGAGATATGCTGTGAAGGAATAAAATCTGTGTGGCTTCCCCAATGGAGACCCGAGGAGATGCAAGCATTGAGAAGAAGTGGAGGCGCTGGAGAGGTGAGGAGCCAACGTGCTCCTGTGATTGCAGGAGCTTCCAGCTCCTAGGACTGTGAGAGCGGGCTCAAGTGGAAGCAGCACTTCCACTCAACGTGTTATTTTAATTGGTTTTTCATCCCTCTGTGCTAATGGCCTGGCAAATGGAACTAAAGCATCCAGCTTCGTAAAGGTGCAATAGGGTCCTACGCTGCAAAATACCGTGCTCGCTTTTGCGTCACTTGTGAGTATCATATATATACTCATCTTTTCAGAGGCTTCCTTCAGTTTTCTATTCCAAAGTCTTTGCAGCCCATTTATAATGAAAATTATTGCTACGTACGCTCTTGTGAATAATAATAAAATGCAACGCGGTGTTAAGAGCTAATCCAGTTAAATCTCCATTAGGCCCTGTAATGCTATCTCTTTGTCACTCAGGCAAAAGAAGGCTTTCCTGGCGTGTCTGCTCCATCACCACGCGTGGTTTTGCACCCGGCTGAGCTCATAGCCTCGAGAGGTGGGCGGCGAAGTGCTGGTCGCGTGGGCTGCCGTGCCCTGGTGCCTTCCTCCCCGCTCTGCCCGTCCTGCACCGCTCACCACGGCCTGCTGTGCTGGGCACTAAACGCATGGCAGCGAGTGGAGCTGCGGCCGCGGTTCCTGCAGGGCTCAGGATGGGCTCCCAGCTCCCGGGGCAGCCACCTGTGGAGCGGGAGCAGGGAGACACGGCGCTTCCAGAGGGGACGGAGGCAGTTGGGGGCCACCGGCCCCTCCTGGAAGGAAGATCCCTGGCAGGTGGCCAGCAATGGATGGGGAAAAGAGAAATATGCATCTATTTTCAAGGTACAGGCTGTCTGGTTCTTTGGATATCTGCAAGTAGAGACCTGATTTGCTCCAGTCCTCCTGAGCAGAAAGGGCTTAATGAAATGTGAGAGAAAAGGTGTCACCCCTTGGTGTTGAAAGACCTATACCAAAAAGGCAGGTCCTCAGAAAGGGTAAGCAGTAGAAAGGGATATTATCTGTGGTAGCACATTCCAAGTCCTCAATTAATTTTAGGGTCTACAATAGTGGGCACCAAGTTTGGGTGTCCCAGCTGCACTTGCATCTTTCCACGTGGTAGATGTTTGGGATGTCCTAAAATGAGATCCCAGCTGTTCCTGCTCGATAAGTCTAAAAATAGTAATTGGTTCTGACAAGTTTTATTTTAGATTAAAAATTGAATGTTTCCATTCATTATTTGTATGACATCAGAGCACTCGGGGAGCCTAGGCGCAAACGAGAACGCTGCATAATTCAGGGCTTACGGGCGAGGAACCCAAGGCAGGGCTTACCCCAGAGCTGGGGCGCTTCCCTGTGCGGCCAAGGCCGGGCAGCGTGCGGGCTCTGGTGAGGCAGCAGCCTGCGCAGCAGCAAATCACTGCTGTGTTGGTAGAAATTATGGAAAATGGAATGTTTTTTTTCTTCTTTTCTTTCTTTTAAAAGGCGTTTCTTTTGGGTTGCCCCCAGTGCTGCCGTTCACATCCAGTCAGTAAGCAGTGTGGCAGTCCGTGAGACCTTGTCGGTACTTCTGCAGCGGACGAATGGGTGTTGGTATTTCAGCATGCCGCAGTTTGTGCTTGTTCTTCTAAAAACCCTTTCCTTTTATCGCTTGTTTCACTCTCTTGGTGACTGTAATCAACAGATGAAGAATTATTTCCATGTGCTTTGCAGAGCCACGTGTATGCAAAGTGTGAAATCCTTGAATTACATCCCGCCTCCCTAGCATAGAGGGTGCATCCCCAGGGCAGTAGGTAGAGAAAGAGCATTTATGTGTGTACTTATTTGCTGCAGGAGGAGAAATAGCATTGACGACACTGAAAAAGAATTTTGAAATTTTGTTTAGAATTTGCTGGGGAAGAGGAATAGTACAGAACTAAGTGATAGTAAGTTCATACGCTCCACTTCCTGCCATTGTTTTTATTTTTTAATTCATTTCTATTATGAGGCTGAGCCTAAATCCTGAATCTGATCATCATATTTGGATAAGACTGTGAAACAGATGTGGTTTTCTAGCGTTCAGATATATCCTAGCTATCTGACTGGCTGTTTGCGGGGGTTTTTTTTATATAGTTTTAATCATATTCTCAAGTACATGACACATTCTTGATCTGGGCAACCAATTTCTTTTCCATCTTGGCATTAAGTGACAAGGAATTATTCCTCTGTGTAGATGCAGGTGCAACGAAGAATTATTCTGACTTACAGCTTTCTAATTCAAATGAGATAGTCATAGAAGGTTGTATAAACCCAGCGACAGCTGAGAATGCCCTCAAAAATATCCATGCAAATGTTTTAAAAGAAACATGCACACATGGAGCTATTTTTTTTTAAATCTAAGAGTTTCTTGTAAAGCTCCATTTGAAATACTCTATTTACTTCGGACTTTCTTGCCTTCTGCAAGACCCTATAGCCCTGAAAACCTTTCTTCTCCTCCTACACTCCATATTCAGCTTGTTCTTGATTACAGTTATTTTACCACTGTAAAAATTCTACTTCCAAAAATACATATGAAAGCTTTTATTTCTGTGCTATTCAGCAGAAAATAACCACAGCACGGAGGCCACAGAAAATTGTGGATCTTGTTTCCTGCCTACTTGCATTAAACAGTAAAGGACTAAGGCCACCAAGTCGTTTCCATCCAACTAGATTTGTGTCTCCTCTGGAGACCTGATATTGAGCTTTCTATCTCAAATAAGCCCTTCCATTTGCTTAACAAAACCTGGTCATCTCCCCGTTCCAAAATAATATTTTGTCTAATTACTCAACCAAAAAACAATCTCCATGTCTTTCCAAGTCACTGACTTCTTCCAGTGAGGTGCTAGTCATGCTCACAAAAAAAGCAGTTCCTGCTTTAAATTCCTCACTTTCATATGTAAGATGTGGTAGTTTCCATAGCGAAATGATTAGGGACTGTCTTAAAAAGAATAAATTGGAGCTTACATTCTTGAGCTGAGATTGTAAGCTGCGTTGTTGGGGAGTTTTAGGCCACAGCCGCTGACTCTTGCACTGGGACGGTTACATTTGGTGGACCATGCTACCTGCCCAGCCAGAGCCTGTGGCAGCCCTTAAGATGGCACAATGCTCTTTAATTTGCACTTTTTAAGTTAATTTGCGCTGTTTTAAAATGAGCTGTGCGCTCCAGAGATGCTTCAGCTCACGTGAGGAGTGAGGGCTGCCTTAGTGCCGCTCCGCGGCCGTCCTGGTCCTTCCACGTGTGCGTGGTGTGTTACACACGTGGCCATAGGGGACGTGATGCCTGGAGCCTCCTCTGCACTGACCTCCTTCCCCTCTGTACTTTCTTGTCATTTTGTTAGCCATATATACATGAATTTATATCAGAAAGGTCTTCTCATCTCTAGGTGTAGGCACAGAGATAAGTCTTCATTTAATTTTGTATCTAATCTCCACTATAAGACTCGTAACTTGTTTTTATGAATGGTACATCTTAGAAATCCGTTCAGACGGCACTTAAGGATTTTAGGAAATGAGAATGTAGGAATTCACTTGGTAGCTCTTTCCAGTGATGAATTGATGTTAATGGAACGTGTCATTGAATTAGCAAAGGGAAAAAAGATTCTAACATGACTGTAATAGAAAAGTTTTTGTTTTCAGAAATTATGTTTCTTTTTTTAAATGTTGAATTTTCTGTTTGTGTGTCGGCTACTGGAAATTTGTTGATAAATATATTAGGAATCTAAAAGAGATTTTAGTAGTCTAAGTACCTAAAGAATGGTAGTGTAAAAAAAAGTAAATATATACTATACTTTATATATAAAATATTTATATATATATATTTTATACTATATATAAAAAATATCTAGAAAAGTATGTGAACTATTTACTGTCTAAATAACTGTAGAATAAAGTAGGCAAAGGTTCTGTTGCTTGGTTTTATTCCTAGCTTTCATTTTCCTTTTTCATTTCATTTTTGTGCTCTCTTACAGACAATAATAGAACTAAGTGATGTATGTGGGTTTGGGTTTTTTCTTTTTACGTTTTTGTAGACATGTTTTCAAGACAAGGATGTATATAATTATACTCAAACACACACAGCAGCAAATGTATACATAGGAGATAGCAGTGTTCACTCACCAGTCAGCTGAAGTTTCCAAATTCAAGTGGGAGTTTCAAATAATGTTTTGGATTTTGAGGTCCTGGCACAGAATAAAATTCATTGTCAGAGATTTGGAGTTGCAGATAAAACTTTGGGGTTAGCTCTAGGTGTGTTTAATAAATCAAATGGAAAATCTTATCGTGTCATTCCTGATTTGAAAGAAAAAAAATCTCTGTTAGAGTAGTTTGTCACTTGTAATTTTATAACACTTTCCTTATATATAGGGTGTTTATCTAACCATAAGAAAGAAAAAAAAAAATCTGTATTTTCCCAATTTGAAAATTTAAATTGCTTATGAGACCAAGCGATTTTGTTGATTTTTCCTCATCTTCTCATCTTTTAATAATTTTCTTGCTGCTTTAGAAAGGATTGTAATATAATGGGCAAAACATTATGGGGAAAGCATATAAAATTTCAAATGGCGATAGAAGGCCCCCGAGGAAAAATATTTCCATCACAAAGTGTTCTCTCTTCAAGGAATCTTTGAAGTCTGTCATAGGACTCCACATACAGAAATCTGCCTGCTTTGTTTCTTTTTTAAATTAATCATTTGAACATTTTGGGGGGCTTCAAATGTTTACTGGGTGATTATTAAAACACTGAAGTACTGAAAAAGGCTCAGGAGGCTCCGTATTCGCCCTCATAGCCTTTTTATATTTAATTTTGACAAACCATCAATTGGAATTTTTAATTCAAACTATTCTCAAATGTTGCAGCGTTTTTACACAGTATATTATCAAAGTATCGAGGCCTTTGATAAGGGTAATTAAAGATGCCAAGTTTGTTTCCATAGCCCTAAGTCTGCGCTTGCTTGCTCTCTCGTTATGTTGCAAGATTTATTTCAGCTCCGTTTACAGCAAAGCCAATGGTGACGTTCCAGCCAGTTCTAAATGGTAGGATATTTATAATTAAAGTTAATGATCAGGATTTATCTTGGAAAATATAATACAACCAGGGCATTAGGCAGTGCACTCAAAGAGAAGTGACTGTCAGTTAGATATCGATGCGGGTTGTCTGCGTAGGAGGTTTTTTCATGTGCCCTTTATTTGAGCAGGTAGAGTAAGGAATAAAAAGGCTTTCTCTTGAAATTATACTCAAAGAAATTATATGAAATAATAAAATTAAAGAAAAAGAAATATGTCGTTGAGTTTGTGGATTTTAAGGTAGCTGACGTGTAGTTTGTGTGCAGTTTTGCAACCAGTGGCTGCCGGTGCAGTCTGGAAGGTGTCACCTCTCCCTCCGGACAGCAGCTGGGAAACGGCAATCCCGGGAAAGCTTCATTTGCTGATGCAGTCCAGCTGTCGGACCGGGAAGCCCAGTGCCAGCTGTGCCTCTTGCACAGATGTTCTCTTTACCTAGTAGGAATACTGTATTGTGAGAGAAACTCCTATTTCAAGTCAGCCTCATCATTAATAATAGGAATATTGTTCTGTTTTGAAGCGATCTGTATGTTGAATTAGGAGTCAAATGCTGTGGCAGTGAGACCACTTTGCCTGGCTTCGAGCGAGTGCCAAGTAAGGTATGTTTTGTTGGCCTGATTGTCTGTCTTTTAAATACTTAAGGATTAAAGAGGTAATTCTGAATATTCTGATATATTGTAAAAAATTCTTGGTTTCCCAACAAAATGTCAGAAAGGGGAAACTCCCTATTTCTCCTTCAACATGTATGTATGAGTCAGTCCTACTCTTTTGCTTTGTCCTTGTCTGAGAGTCATTGGAATTTCCCACTGTTTTGCCCTTGGTTTTCTCATTGGAATGTATCCTAGGAGAAAGTCCAATTCACGGAGCAAGGTCCCCTTACTTCGAGATTTATGTGAAAGGTAACTAATTGTAAGTATTTTAATAGAGGCGATAGTGATAGCTCAGGCACAGAATTTAGACGTAGTGTCTGTACTAGTGAGTACATTAGCTCTACTGCAAAGTAACAGCATGTAAAATGGCATACTACTGACATGAGC